>JAAXOA010002974.1:0-12245 GCA_036561885.1 Salina celebensis
TGTAACTTCTGTCACTACATATTCAGGCTGTTCTTTAGCCGACGGCTTTCGCCTTGCTTCAACTCCCCGCCTTTCACCAGAGGATCGTGACCTAGATCGAGAATGTCTTGAATGCAGTGGTCTACGCTGCCGTCCACGAAAACAAGCTGCAATTCTTGAACAAAATCCGCTGAAATTGGTCCGAGTTTCAATAAATAGTAGGCTTATCAGTGGGCATAGGGATAAGTAGCCAAGAACAGCAAACCTTGCGATTATTTTCAATTCCGTGTTCCTCTTTTCGGCGCTTCGGTCGTTGGGCATAATCCGGGGAAGGACCCTCCTGAAGAAGATGATAACTCCGGAGGGCAGCCAAAGAAGAATCACAGAGAGAAAGTAAAAGTAAATCAATCTGACACTCCGTGCTTGGCGTTGAAGTCGCTCTTGATGTCCAGGATCGGCGACTTGGTTGAGGAAATCTAGCTTCCGGCGAACTTTGTAAATGGCTAGGGAAAAATATTAATAACGTAGCTTAGACTATATATAGCGGACTGAACAGTGAAAGTTGGATCCAGATAGGTATCTTACCAACAACCATGCAAATTGCGACAAGTACGTAGAAGAGTAGCAGCCTCACAAATTCATAGAGAAATGTGACGTTGTCACTGTTTAGAAGGGTAACCTGTGTAAATACGGAAATTATTGTGTAAAAAATGTAAAGCGATAAGATCATAATCCTTTCTCTATTTCTCTCTAGCTCAATTTTACATGGAAGTCAAGTCTCCGAACAATTACATGCACGAATGAAAGGTTTAGTTCCATACCGATACACATTTTTCTCGAACCCGAATGACTTTCTCCTCGAGTGTAAGGTTGCCAAAATCGCTTTCGTCAGGAAGGCTCGCAATGTATTCCTGTTTCGGTTGAATCATCCACCAGGTTGGTAAGCTGAATATAATTGGGATTGTCCAAAAGAGCACAAATGTTTTGAGAATGTGAAGCCCATTAGTAGCTAATCTGTCCCTTAGAAATGATCCGATTAGCTCGTACACAATGACGACAATGTTGACTCCGTAGGCGCAATGAACTACCGCTGTGGTACAAACACAACAATTACACAAAACTCTCCTTTCAAACTGATCAGTGTAATAGGATTTATTGATCACGCGAAAAAAATTATTCGTTTCAATTTTAAGCATGCAGTTAACAGCAAAAGAAATGAAAAAAAAAAAAAAGATTGATTAAACCTGCAGGCTTGAGCATTATAACTTATTGAACAATATTATTAAGGTTCTACAGTAGTGCCATTAAGCTGAACACGTTTTTAAAATAAAATTTTATACATTTAATTAATTTGTCTTACTTTTAGAGTAGCTTATCAGCCTGCATTTGGACTGGGGAAAGTGGATGATGTGGAAGACGTCACTGCTCACGAAACAGTTTAAAAACGGGACAAGAAATGCCAAAATGGCTAAATGGGCAATTAGCAAGAGTACAGGTCTTCGCCGTTTTGCTCTGTCCAGGTACTTTTTTATCACTGTGTAAAACACTGTCGCATTTGTGAAGAAACTTGCTACTGCGAACGAAATGAAACCAAAGTAAACAACAGGATCGTGTACAGAGGAGCTCATGGCTGTTGTTGACACGGTGAAAGCAAAAGATGGACTGAGAATATTTCAGAAAGTAGGTTTTTTTGATAGAGCTATGTGATAGTAGCCTGTTGCCGTGTGGAGCTCACAATCATACAAACTAGGAATCGGAAATGCGATGTTTACCCGGGACCAGTTATTGATGTACTAAAATTAATGTTACAAAGTGAAATCATATAATTTTATTTGTGAAAGTTGTTTGAAATTGGCACATTGTTTTGCCCACTTGAGTGAATAGAGACGTGAGAAAGCAACATTCCAGTGGCTTATAGGAAGACATTTGAGTTCAAATGCGTCTTGGGACCGTCCATATATAACGTGAAAATGGTTGATGCCTCATTTATACTAGCAACCAATTTAAATGAGACTAGCAATTATGATACTAGCTTCCAAATTGATATTCTTACGCACTAAATGAACGGCCTCAAGCCTGACAGAAAAACCAGCTTGATTCTAGACATTTAAACATCCGGTTTCAACTGGTATACACGCTTTGGGAGCACTAAATTTCGTAGAATCGTGTTTGTTATGAACATTTGTCACTACTTAATTACCCCGTGCATTATTGAAGCTGACAGCTACAATCTAAATACTTCTATATGAAGAATAACGCCGATCTGATGATACTAACTTGTGCTTCACGTTTATTCCAACTTTAACGTGGTTTTAGATCAAATAGTTGGAGAAAGCAATCACGTGAAAGGGGCAAACCACAACAAAGAATTGACAGACTGACATACAAATTTCCTTTAATACATCAGTTGTATGAAGTTCCCCTCAAGTTTGCAAAGTTAGTATTATTCCAAGGTGAAACTTTTTAGTCATCGAAACACTTTCAGTTGTAATCTGGAGTAAAATACAGAATGCATTAGGCCAAAGAGCGATTCGATCTTAACAAAAAAAAACTGGCTCTTTTACCAACTATAGCTCATTGCGTAACTGAACAGGAATCTAAAAGGCCCGTGTTTATTGTCCGGTATTGATACATTGGGTTTGTTTGCACATACAAAAGTTTCTCCATGCAAAATCTGAGCTTTAAAATATGACATTACTGGCAAATTTTCAAAAATTGTTTGCATGGCTACACAATCTAAAACTCATATAAATGAACAGGTGGTGAGTAAATTTTTGACAAAATAAACTGATTGAAAACATGGAAACAGTTGGTGTAGTAGTTTCCGGTTCATTATTTTCTAGTAGGCAAAAATGAATTGTGAGTAAACGCTGTGGTGTAAAGGACGCCTAAATATTTTAAAAACACGGAATACTAAGGATCCACCGATCCGTCATACGATTGTGGGAGAAACCGGATATAATTGTGACAAGTTTAGTTTTCGGTGTCCAGAAGTTTCCAGGAGGCAACGTGAGTGGAGGGTATTTTTAGAGCTTGGTGGCAGACTTCATATAAAGCCACGTGCCTTAAACTTGCTTCCAGAAATGATTATAGACTAATTGTGTATGTGGGCAGCATTGACGTTTTCTACTCAAGTACTATGAACGACCGTATGAAAGATCATATTTTGTATTTTTGTCGGTCCAAGTTTTCCACCATTTCCTGCCCCAACAGTCCATTGTTATCCAGTAACATATTATATTCAGTTAAAAATGAATTAAATTCTCCCGTTTTGTGTCTACTCAAAGTGATACGAACTAATTTTGTGAAAAAATATATGAGTTCTAGGTACATGCACATTGCTCAAATAATATGAACTTTTCCAATCAAGACTTTTGAATTTTAGCTCATCCTGCATATAATTTCCAGTGATCACTGAACTCACAGTTGTAATATTAAACAAAAGCGGAGTACCGAGCCAAGGCTCGGTGCTCGGCTGAGCTGGGGGGTGTTTTTGCGATATTTTAAAAGCTCGCCGAGCACCGAGCTTCGGTATCAGGCTCGGCCTAGGACGACGTAATGAATATATAAAACACATAAAATTAGTTTCTCACAATGGAAAATATTTGTTCTGCCAGAAATTATTAGTAAAAGCCATCGTACGTATAAGTTTTAGATATAATTAAGGCTTTGTGATCATTTCTGTAAATATTGCACATGTACAGCATCGAGTAAGGAATTTGCATATTGAGGGTATTTTTATTTATTTGCAGTTACACAAATAGTCCGAATATTCGGCGAGACGACTCGACCGAGCCCAGGTATTTTACAATTTCTCAGTACTCAGTGCTCAGCCGATTCTTGAAGGCTCGGTATATCCCTATTCAACAAAATTATTCGAAACTAATATTTAAACTACTAAAAGCCTACAATTTGGTATTTGACACCGGTCCCAAGATAACCCAGCCGGGAAAAACAAACGCTCGAACGAAGTTAGAAATTCTACCGAGCATGGGTCGTCTTTTATTTAAGTTTCTGGGATATTTTATTTATAAAAAGGACACGTTAGTGGAAAATCATGTTACGATGAAAATATATACATGGAAACTTCAAAGTAAGTCATATTGGTTCATACATTTGTTTTGAAAGCTGAGTTATAGAGATTTTTGACTGAATTAAAAGTATAACATAGCAAGGCACAATATACAATCAAAAATCTGATTCCAAATGTATCTAGAGTATATATTTATCGAAAAATATTCAGCCCCACATGTTTACATACTACTTACCATTAATAGCTGCATCGCCCACTTTTCAAATATTCGTAATTTTTGCGGGAGCGTAAGGCGCGTGTTATCCGTTAATGATGTCTGTTTCTCGTAAGAAAAACAAATCCGGCTTGTAATCTTTGTGAGATAAAAATTGAACTTTTTAATGAAGGTAATACTAATACGGCCTTCGCAAACCTTTAAATTGGGACTCGCAGAACCGGAAGATAGTCGTGCAAACCGGATACGCGTGCGACATTTTTTTGTTGGTGGTTCAAACAGGAAAATGGGCCGTTTTGAACCCTGGAGATTTCTCTTTCTACGCTTGGCCAAGTGGTTGACATCTCAAAAGTCGTTCTACTAAGTCAGTAATATCTTTCGTTGAGGTATACATATTTTGCATTATAAATATTCTATTCCTGTGCACTTCAATGAACAACAGTTCATTGTTGTAAAAAATCTTTGACGCTATTTTTATAGCTTTTGTTTTTCATTTCCTGAATTGTTTGGATTTTTATTCCTTTTAAAATCTACGACTTTAAACCGGAATCTCTGTATAACCTCTGGCCTTTTTATTCCGTATTCCCTAAATGCATTTACCTGGGATCTTTATAAAATCTAACAGTAACCATTTATATGGGGAAAATGTAATTTTAATACAACGTTGCAACGGATTATTACGCTTCGCATCCTCCAGGAGGTTTGCTTGGTGACCTCTACTTAAGAAATTGTATGTGCCTTATATAGAGGTATCTTCCCGCCAACTTGAACCCCTAACATTGGATTAAACAAGTCCGGCAACCGCAGACTTATCATTAAGGTCCAAAAGATGTATTAGATGAGTCCTAGGTAAGTCCAAACGTGCCCTACCAAATTTCAGCTCGAGCGGTTGAAGCGTTTGGAAGTAATGGCGCTAACAAGCCGATTGGCACGGAGAAACGGAGAGAAAGGGGCACCAAACGATTACCCCTTGTGTTCTTATAAAGCTTACGCTGCGCAAAGCCTAAAGCCGGTCTCACATACAAAGCAGCTCTTGGTTGCAGACACATCATCGTCTGTGAAACTTGGTGCTGCGTTAACACACCGCCCAGGTATTTGTCACAGACGAAGTCGCAGCAGCCCAAATTTTGTCAACAAACATAATCTGTTGCTTTATCTTAACATGTAGAGTTGCGGCTGCAAAGTCCGCAGAGCTTTTTGGGATTTGCGAAGTTCTCTGCCGAGGGTTTGTCTGTAGCAGACAAAGTTGTGAGCTTTTCTGGGTGTGAGAGCTCCTTAACAAGTTTCTTTATGTATTAACAAACAACGGAAGAAACTTCGGATGAAAACCATTGAAAAAAGATTAAGTCGAAGAAGGGGGTTTTAGCGTTGAGTTTGCCAATTTTTTTCTTTCAAAGGTTGTTGATTGGCTGAAATTGCATGTGCCTTCTGAGACAAACAGCATCCTTTAAGACATGAATTCAGTGTTGACAATCGCGACACCGAAACTCCCATTCTGAACATTGATTTTTATCAATGGTTGGATAAAAGTTTTTATTTTTCAGCGTTTATTTTAATTGCTGAGCAAAGCACTTCGGGAATGCTGTATAACTAGTCAATTAGAAACGACCTGAGAACTATCAAGATTGTTTCCTGTTGTTGCCGATTGAAACTTTTATTCGAAAACCAAAGTGTCCCAAGTCCAATGCAAAAATGACGTTTTCAATGACATAAAGTAAAAGTACAACAATATGTTAAATTAAATGCACCACGTTTACATGCATTGTAAAATTGTTGGATATGTCGATTCTACGGGTCTACCCGGGGAACAAATGAGAAATATAAATTCATTCATTCATTCAAGTAAATGTTCTTTCAGTATTTTACATAGCTTGTTCCATCTATGTGTTCAGTACTCTATTATAGACAATTACGTTCTAGGTTTTAAGCTGACAATACGTTGCCTAGAACCAGGTAGCTACATATATAGTACAATGAGTTTGCTTCATGAGCCAGTTTCCAAGCCCACGTGGGTTAGTTGGAAAAGATATTCCCGTAGTATTAATTTAACCACGACTGCATTTCTGAAGATAGTTCTTAGTTGGCATGGAGTGTTTACATGTGCAAGAATACATCCAATCCCCACCCAGTTTCACTGTTAGTTAAAATCATAGAAGTATTTTTCATCAACAAGCCTTAAGGATTGAAAGGAAGCCGAACACGAATATAAGCTGAACTCATCATTAGAAATTATTCATTAAAAGGATGATATTGTTATTAAAATTTATCAAGCCTGAAGTTGGTCCACTTGCAGGAATTGACAGGACGAAGTAATAACTCTTCAACATTTTGGTTTCAGCTATGCATAAGTGCCACCAGAGTTCACTTGACGGTTTTGTACACTTTCCCTGGTAATGAGAACAAATTAAAAGATAAATTATTTCTCCTGTTGAAAAGGAGGCATTTAAATTTTAGGGAGGTCTGTGTGACGAATTCGTTTAAATTTCGCGTTCCATCCGTTCAAAAAATACATACATAATGTTTTCAGTGACCGTAGCCGTTTCATTGCTAATTTTCTTAACTGGTATATTGGAAGCTAGCGCACAACGCACAATCACAAACACCCTAAGACGCACTGACGACTTTCAGGAAAAGCTGAAAACATATGAAGCCATTAACATTAATCCATTTTGGCTGGAAAAGTTTCTTCGTCCATTCATTGGAAAGCATTGTTACGTGATTTTAAGAAATTTCTTTCACCTTGATTTCGTCCAGACAACTATTCCTTTACTATCACAGTATTTCGAACCAATGACAAGGGATCGGTGGTGCAGCCAAAACTGTGTTAGTTGGATTGCTTCCAAGTATGTTTCGAAACGCTACTTCAACGATACACTTGAAGACCTCCTAAACAAAACCTGTGATTCCCAATTTTTACTAAATTTTCCCAAAGAACGTAATTGGGGTTTCTGTGTCACCCTTAATGTTACAAAATGGCTTATGTCAGTTCGACCGGGAAACTGTAAAATAACAATTGACTATGCCTTACCAGCATACATGATAGCCAACGCCAGTTATTATCTAGAGTACCCGTACTCGGAAACTTCATGGGAGTATTGGACACCATTAACAGTTCAAATCAATGTGTTAATACAAGTTGTGACACACCCCGTAAAGTCAGGAAACCAGTCCGGTTTTGAAAACAGGCTTTTATTACATGATTGGGCACAATGCGTTAATCGCTACACAAATCAAAACCATCATTCTGTGATATCTGTGTTATTTTTGGTAATGCTTCGGTACGCCCAATGCAATTTTATCGATACGGATGATGAGACACATACCATTTACCAACTCAAGCCGATAAAATTTCAACCACATTTTTTAGCTAATCAGTACTGGAATGAAAGGGAGGCAGCGGGATTGAAATCAATCATATGGGGAGGCAACGCCGAGGAAACTTCTTGGGAGTTGGGGTTCATGTGGGATACAAGACTTCGTGAATCTTTGGAGTATTGCTCCAGTTATGCGGGATTAGGAAAGATACAAGAAATAGGTAGTGTCGAGGACCGGGCGGCTAGAAAAGCCTATGCGGACGCACACGTCTTACAGCTTATAATGGGCAATTTTACGTACTACATTGGAAAGGGATTTTATTGCAAGTACCCTGGAATTAAAATAAAGGGTCCGTATGAAACAGGATCTTATATGTATCATAGCCATAGTTACAAAATAGTGCCAACCATAGTTTTTAACAGTTCATTACGTGATATAAGATTTGTAGCTTGTGGCAGTCGTGGCAAATCACAACTTGCGTTTAACCAGTTATTCCGAATTTTCAAGTATCATATATGGGTTGGCTGGAGCATTGCATGTCTTGTCGTCATTGCTCTTATCTCACAAATGCAGAGCACTCAATCATGGAAAACATATGAAAACTCTGCCACACAAGTCTTAAAAACGTGTTTAGAACAAGGTAGTCCTTTTTCTGGGGAATGGCTTAATAATACTCGTGCACGTTTCATCGTTGCAGGCATTATTCTAGCAGGAATCGTATTGACCAGCGCATACAAGAGCACAAACTTGTACATAATGTCACAACCCAGAAAAATATTGACATATGACACGGTTGATCAATTGCTAAGCGACAATATTAGCATGTATTCCAGGTTGGGGACGGTCTACTTTGATATAGAGGAAGTAAATTTCCTGTATACACTAAGCGGGTTTTGGGCTACACCGTACTTTCTATCCTCTATCAAAAACACAGACAGTCATCTAGAGTACGGATTTGAACTTTTCAGAAGTTTTATAAATTACAGATTGGAGTCCATTCAGTATGAAACAGGAAGGTTCATTATTAATGACAAAAACTCACATGGGATCAGCCCACCTCCTGGGGCTTTTCGGACTCTGAGGAAGCTGTTTGTGGACATCAACAGGGATTATTTTCCCTCAGACGAAGCGTACACAAACCAAGTTGCTTCTAAGTACGCGGCCTGGGAAGAACAGAAATTGTTTGAATTGCTTCGCTCTTGCAACAAAGTAGCGGTTTTTCTTCCGGAGGTGGTAGCAGTAAAGTACGCCAAAAGACTGCAGCAACAGATGCACAAGGAAAAGATTTCAATTAGCAAACAATCCTTCCACAAGGAACCAAATGGAATCAAGTTCTCAGGGTTGATTAGTCGTGCGATGCTTGGAAGAGTTGCCAGAATAATACAGTCCGGAATTCTATCAAAATGGGAAAACCTCTTTGATTTCGATTTCAATACGGAGTCATCCTTAAAGCGAGAAGAAATTTCAGCAGTACAATTAAGCGGAAATGTTTTAATCCATTTCGCGTTGCTGCTAGCCGGTATTTTAGTGGCATGCATAGTATTCGCATTCGAAAGGTTCACTGCAACATTCAGAAACCTTAAATAGTAAAGTCAGGACTCCTCATGCACTTACAAAACCCAAACCTGGTTATATGCCAACTGATATTTATAATCTTATATTAAGATTAGTTCAGTTCGTTGGATTTTGTTTAATACGTTCTGCTACATTGAAATGCAACATACACGAATTTTGACCTATAAATTACTTTATTATTGTGACTGCATTAATTGGCAACTCGAACTTGACGATTTTATAAGATCGCTTGGTAAGCAACTGTTTTTCTAGTGAGATGAAAAGCACATCAAACGGAAAAAGCATAATAATGAAGCGTACTATTGATTTTAGGATATCCTAAGCATGTAATGTATGCATGTAATTAGTGCTGGACTCATGTATCATGTACATGAAAATTCCTTTCATGTCACCCTTTCATGTCATGGCATGTTAATAACATGACATGACATGCGGCCGGTCAACATGACATGAATACATGACCCTTACATGCATGTAATTCATGTTAACTGAACCACCAGAAAACTACCATAATTTTGACAAATTTTTATTTGAAATCGCTTTAAAATGTTGAATAGTTGATTATTTGTTCAATTTTCGCAAATAAACGTTCAAATTTGAATGTTTTCTGATTTAAATTGTAATAGTGAGGATTGTGGATGGGTTGTTGGCGTTTAGTTTGGCCAAAAATCCATAAACTCATGTACATGCATGTACATGATACATGACATGACATGAGAGCAACATGACATGCCATGCGAAATCGCAAAAGGCCATGCCATGACATGCGAAATATTGACATGACACGACATGAGTCCAGCACTACATGTAATTATATTGTATTTTAAGTCCTTAGTCATGCATATGTTGTGTTGACTAGAGTCACAGAACTCTTGCGAGCGTACCTTTTCCACAGTTAGATGATATGGCAGTTAGGAGATCCACTATCAACTAACGAATCACACCAAATTGACGGACAATAGTCCAATATAAATCCTTGAGCAATAGCTGTGTGAAACCTGGATTTTAACACCGGAAGGATACCAGGATTTACAGGAACATCGAGCTATAGATTCATATATCTAAATATCCATGCCTCAACAAACTAATCAAACTACTAATCGCATTAAGGAAATCTAAGCGCCAATTTTAATACAGTAATTAGGCAAATTTGTCACATTTGAGCTTGTGACTGAAAATATTGATAATTGATACATATTAATTTATGCTATTTTAATACATTTGTCTAGATCTGGCAATAATTTTTCATATTTTGCTTCTCGTCAAATAAAATACTTGTCTCGAGCTGGCATGCTGAATCACCAAATGACATCGAGCAATTGTTCAAGGATTAATAAATAAACTAATAAATATGTCCATGCTGCTGAGTCCTGTTGCATTGTCCATGCCTCTATCGCCCAGCACAATTTCTCTATCAAGTTTGATTTCCAAGAACTTGCATAAATTAGTCCATGATCTTCGGCTATAACTTCGAGAAAATATGCTGACCAGCAGATAGTTGCAAAATAATCGAAGAATCTAAAATATAAAACATAAATGAACATTCTCGGGCCAGACCAATAAGAGAACACGAATCTCCGAAATTTTCTTACAAGTTCATTCCCAACAGGAGATAAATTCGAAAGTTGTACCGCCGAAAATTAAGATTTCGAGTGCCTTCTTGTGTTGTGGATTGATAAGCGTCGTCTAACGTTCCCAGCAGTTTTAGTACATATGTGTAGGTGTAAATGTACAAGAGAGTGTCGTCAATTATGAATATTGTAGCTTCTTCAAACATTTAAATGACGGATTCAAAGAGCGTGTAGACGTTCGTTACCGTGAACTCTCCCTCTATGTATTGAAGTGTTCCAATAATAACTTTCATCAAGTGAGCTGTCTTGAATAGAAAGATTAATCTTCTTGAAGCACAAGCGAGGTTGATAAACGTGTAAAAGAATTTCAAAGCGCCAGTTTGATGGGAATCCCGTGCAGGTCGGTATTTCTTTGCTTGTATAATGGAACCAAGAAAATACATGAATAATATTCATGCAAGAGTCTTGTTATCCATGTGAATTTACCCGGATACATCGAGATGTTACCATATTTCAAGTTTTTCATTGTGTAACACTGATCTTTTAGGCGCTATAATTGGAAAATAGTACATATGATTCCTCACGAAATTCTGAACTTATACTGACACTACGAATCGTATACACATATACAGAATATATGGTAAGTTAAATATTCAAATAAAATGCTATCTAATATCATATCAAGCATATCTAATGTTGCTGGTTTTGCAATGAGTCGCCTAGCTTTCTTTCACCTAAAGTGGTCTGCAGCTGAATGTTTTAAAAAGCTGCATTATGACATCAGTTTTTTTTTCTTTAAATCTTATAAATACGAGAAAAATCAAAGACGGACAAGTATTTTACATCTTATGGTGAGCTGTCTTTGGAACATCACCTCTCATTGGATTACATGACGATTCACTTGAATGTTTAATCAGAACGGGAGTCGATTTATAAATTGTTTTCCTACTATTAGGAAAGAAATTACTTATTCCTTGTACAATTTGACTTCTTAGCGTGTATATGCAGTGAAAACCGTAAGATTTAGAAAGGAAAATTATATAGGAAAGTGTCGATCAACGCCGCATGTTTAATGTGTTACATCACAAAACAGCCGAAAACAATGAGTGAGTGGCAAGCTTTCGTCAATTTATTTATTTCGACAAGGACAACAGCACATTTTAGACTTTATTTCATGTGCCACAGGAACTTTTAAGTTAGGCTCTAGAGAAAACATGCAAAGAATTTGAAGTTCATATTTTCCTTATGCATACAAACAAACAGGCTTGTTTCTTGTCGGATTTTAGACAAGTCTTTGTCCTTTGTTCATCATTTTTTATTTTCTTCTTCAGTCTATCCTGCTATGCTGTAACTCTCTCATGTAGGACTTGTTGTGTAGCTGGAGATTCACCTGCCCTATCCTTGCCACGTTAAACACGACACAAACCTCAGTTGAGTTTTCTTACCGACTAAAAGCTCGCCACTTGTTGTGCATAATAGCATACAGCTGTCATCATAATATAAAACTTTAACTTGATTACAACTTTGCGTGCTTCTGCATTTAACTATTAGTTTTTAT
>JAAXOA010002975.1:0-12243 GCA_036561885.1 Salina celebensis
GTTGAACTCTGCCCAGTTCGGACATCCACATCCGACGAACTTTTCCCCTCTTATTGTTGCCAAGAAAAACTCGTAAGCACGTTCGTGGCTACAATTTTCTATAAAAGTTGCAACAATTTTGTCACGAAGTTTCTTAGCTATGTACTGGATTTCAATATAAATTATGTATGGAGCAGACTTAGGAAAAAAGACTGAATTCGTTCCCACTCGCAGCCTGGTTGCTCCTCTCCTCCATTTGCTTCATAGGAAGACATGAAATTTACAACGGTCAGTTTAGACTGAAGCTGTTTGTTTGGAATATTCTATAAAATGTAAGGAATTTTATGTTTTACGGTAAAAATCCACATGGCCAATAGATTCAACGATCCCACTTGCGCCCACACTTGTATGAATGACATCGACAAATTGTGCATCTGTAGCATCTAGTCTGCTGTCTTTATCTGAATTTAAAAACGAAGGTCCTGTGGGATGCATCCAGGAGCGTTAATCATTATCATACCTCCATAGAAAATGGGAATTCATATTTTTAATGGCTACCTGCTGGATCTAGTCCAGTCACTCTTGCAATTTTAACTCTAGTAGCCTTTTTCACATGTTTTGCAGCAAAACCGGCGACATGAGCTCCTAACGAGAAGCCCACGATATGCACGCTCTTATACGATCGAAGGTACTTTGCTTTTCGAAGGTAAATTATAAATTCACCGACGCGTTCACCAACAATACGCGTGTTAAAAGCAGCGTTGAAGTAAATAGCGTCAGAAGCTAGCCATTGCCATTCGACAACAATGACATTAGTTTCGTTCCCGTGCTCCAAATATCCCTCACGTATTAAATGACAAAATTGTGAAAACGCATTTTGCTTGTATCCGTGAATAATAAATTTGACAGGAAGTTTCGGTTTAAAAGGAGACTTTTTGAGCTGCTCCAAGTCACCAATTTTAAGTATTTCAGAACCATTTCTAGGTAAACACATTTCATATGAAAAACTTGATAGGTTTAAAAGGTGACTTTTTGAGCTGCTCCAAGTCACCAATTTTAAGTATTTCAGAACCATTTCTAGGTAAACACATTTCATATGAAAAACTTGATAAAATTGAGTACATTTGAATTGGGAAAGATGATGATAAAGTTAGGATACCTGCCACGGTTGAATAGGTAAAATGAAACATACCTGCCACGGTTGAACAGATAAAATTGTACGGAGCTTTTATCCCACTCACTGAAACAGTGGTATAGGTCAGACTCCTCACAAACCGTTGAATAATTGGCGGTTGTTGTTGTTCCATACAGCTCATAAAACCAGTCAATGTGTTTTTGCGCTTTGATAGCTTCCTCAGTACTGTTGCTAACTTGGACTTGAGATGTCTCTGGGGAAACAATTTAAAATTTAGAATGAAACTGACCTTTCCTGAATGTTTGAGTTTCCTTGCAAACTTCAACTTCACCTTGAATTTACCTGCAGGTTTTGATTCTATTGAAAAGCTTGTTGCTAACGTTGCAACAAGTAATACTAAAAATAGTTGACTTTGCCCTTGCATTTTCTCAAATACCATGAGGGATATGAAATCCCCTAGAGGCTAGTTATGTACGATTTTTAAAGAAAGTAACTTTACACTTAATAGAGTAAGCAAATGAAAATCTCGTAGAGTTTTTCACTGTCGAGTTTAATGTTATAAATATAAATTACAATGCATGATGGAATGGATCACCGATTCAGAGTTGGATGACACAACAATAGTATTGATTCATATTATATGATACCAATTTCATAACAATTCATTAATGAATGCATTTAGAACATACTGGCTAACCTGGTGTCGTTATGTCACTGTCAAAGTCTGGTGATAATGAACCAGTTGTGTTGCACGTGATATGAAGCAATATGGATTTGAGTGTTAGCAAGTATTAGTAACGTATTATTTTTGTACTGGTAGACAGGTTCAGATCTGTGTTGTAACTCGCGGCAAGAAGAAAATATGCAAAAGATGTAATGTACATAAGTAATGTGGGAACAAACAAATTCTTAATAAAAAAATCTTTTAATGAGCTAGCTAAGTGTACCAGTTTAGAATATAATCAGCATAATGACAAAAATCTAACAATAAAAATAAATCAATAAGAGTATAGTTGCTTGGGAAACTTCCAATTGTTGTTTTACCAATCCCAACCAGCCCATCCATGACCTTTTGAACCACTTCCAAACCCTGTGAATCCAAAGTTCGAGAAATCTTTTGGAAACCGGGTAACGCTCCCTTGAGTCGGCGTATGGCTTATTTCTGGAAAGCCAGCATTCTGGATGGGATGTCGGAAAGGCTGAACTGGTCGCCAATGACGACGAAATTTGTGATGAGTATGGAATGGTAGAGGGGGAGACAGTCTTGGAAACTGATACATAATTTTAGGGAAATGTACATAATTCGGTACACGGGGAGGATTAAAGACACTAAATTGTCGGAAGTAGTTGTTTCCGGGATATTGGGAAAAACTTTTGAAATGATGATGCTTTGGTATATGTTCGTACTTCGGATATGCATCTGATGGAGTAAAATGTTCAAGGTGCTTAGAAGGATGATGTCGGACATGGTGATGCTTCTGGTGACTATGCCCATAAACAACTGGTTTTCGTGGCTTGTGGATAACTGGTAAATGGCACAATGGGCATAGTGGATGTTGACGGTTTAGATCCCATAAAGGTCTTGTTTGCTTCCAGTTCCTGTGTTTTTGGTGAGTTGAGTGCACATGTACTGATGGGCGGAAGTAACTAGGGAAATGACGCAAAGAACGTGGCGGACTGGGATTGAAGTGGTGATTCCAAGAAGAAAATGCTGGGACAGGGACGGACTTGGTAAATGAAGTTTTTCGGGGCTTTATGAAACTGCTCCCACGAGATTTTATAGGTGTCCATCCTTTACTTGGATGGTAACGTATAACTCTATAGAAATTTGACAGGTTTACATAGAAATACTTTTGAAACCATTGATTGATTGAATTTTTTTGACAATTGATTTTTATAGCTTACGAAGTTGTTTTCCATATTGGAATCCAGAACACAAAAGCATGGGAAATCGTAAAAATGGCAAGAAAAACGTAAGAGAACACCTGAAATCAGAGATAACATTAATTAACCAGTTTACCATAGTGATACTTATAGTTAAAACTCGCCCACTTACGGTAACACTGTAAATTTGCATCTTGAGTTGCAGTAACAAGGACCTTGTTTCACGCAAAGAATTTAATAAAATGTTTCGTCTACTGTGTTTTGCAACACCAAAGTATCAATTTCCCGACAAAGTCAGCAATCATTTTCATGCTTGTTGCTTGGCACATGCGCTTATGGTAATCACTGTCACTTGCACTAATTCTCTGAATTAAGTTCGGTTTCCGTTTTCAACATTTAGTTTCCTTGTTTTTGCCTCAATTTTTTTCATTGCTAGTGACACTTCAAAGTGTAACATTCAAATGATGACTGTTTCGTTCAGGTGATAACTTTTATATTGTGAAAAAAGTTTGGTCCATTGTTAAAGCGCATTAATTTAAGAATGTAAACATAATTGTAAAAACGTTGCATAATTTAAAGTTGTTTGACCAGCGCTGGTATGTTCAAAAACACTGCAGAATACCGACATGTAAGGAAATGTAAAAATTGTAACAAAACTGCATTAGTGTGAAACTAATGATAATGTGAAACACGTGACGTTTACAAAAGTCCTTAATTATGATTTAAAGTATGATACAATATAAATAAATTCGACAAGGGTGTGTAAGGGTCTTTTCTAATATCTTGTTGTGCAAAAAAATGTAAACTCATCTTGTAGGTTAAAATTAGACCAAACTTTGATTTATCAGAGGAAATGTTTGCACATGCTCAGCTCTAGGATACTTGTAAATGCTCTTTCCTAGCTTAGATAAGAAAAACTATTAGCAATCAATAAAATGAATACCAGCCTTATCTTGNTCTGGATTTGAATGAGTGCAATTAAAAAGCAAAGGTTCGTCATAAGAAGTACTTTTTGTTTTCAATTCAAACATTTCGATTAATTTGCAAATATGATTATGATATAGTATATATATGATATGATACATATGCACTTTATATGATGTTTTAATTATGTTTTGCCAGTTTTAAAAACAAAACTGTTGGAGTGGTATATTAAAATTGGACATTTCAATCGAACTAATGGTAACCAGGCACTTTTGTTTCCTCTTAGTATACTACATTTCAGATAGCTATAATCAGTATTTTGTTTAGATCAATTCTAATTTTGCTTGTAGCTCATTCGTTTTGAAATTATGAATGAAAATATGCAAATGGTACGTTTGGAGTTGAGTTGTGAACATGATTTTTAAGGCGTGTGGGGGGTTGAGTAGGTATTCTTGTATTTGTTTTAGCAGGATCATTACACGTATAATTATCTACTTATAGAATCGTATCATCAATCAAACTATGCACAATTAAAGTTTTTTTAAAACCTTATGAAAGTATGCAATAATAGGAAGTGTATCAACTCAACAAGCCTACAAATAATAGATACAGCATATACAGCCTAGACGAACATTTCATAAAAAAATAGAGTAGTTGGATAGTAACACATAATTTACTTGCGTTACTATGTTGAGCCCAGTTAGTCTTCTGGCTTTATGAAATGTTCTAGGCTGTAGTGGCTTTAGCTACGAAGTTTTTAGAAGGCATGTGTAGTGTTATCCCAAAAAGTTTCATTCAAATGTAACAATGCGATTTAATTTGGAACGGAAGGCTGCATTGGTGATAATCGACTAAAGCTGAGAATTAAATACTGTATAGTATAGACATATTATATTGGAGAAAACTTAGTATTAATTCTAAAATCGGATTTGTGGATATATCGAATAAGAAAGAAATTTGCAATGATAGACACATGAAGATACTCGATTAAGGGGTAATTGTGCGATTGGTTATCCTACATACTGAGTTGGAGCTCAATAACATGACCCCGTGGAAGTTGCCAAAATGTGTACTTCTTGTTATCAAAGTAGTCTCGCTTCAACCGCTTCCGTCAATAACTACAACTGTAGCTGACTTCGTTTATTTCCGCAAAACACTGTTTTATCAGACACAAGAGATCATAGGGAATTTTGGTTTTGATTAATAAAACTTTGTTTATTTCTGGGTGACAATTGTAGTTTCACAGACTTGCAAAGGCACATGGTAAGACGCGATGACAAACAAGCACATAATGATATTTCTAGTTTTTAACGTATCGTTTAAAAAACAAACAAATTATTTATGCATATGGAAGGAGCGCTTCGAATAAAGCGTGTAAGTTTAAATGTAAAATACAAGTAACTAGATTGGAATGTTCACAGGATTATAAAAATGACCGAAAATCAATTATGTTGGTCGTTAGCCTGGTTTTGATTTCTCATCGGGTACATTACTAGGCTGCAATTCATCCGGATTGTCTTCAGTGGCTTCTTCAGCCAAAAATGTCTCCAAGTCACCTTCCTCATCTAACACAACATCTTCCAAGCTTGGCGTTGATTTATACCGTGCCTCCAGTCGTTGACCCTAAATACAAATTAAATCTTCTTAAAACGAATCCATCATTGTAAAAAAAGATACTCAGGGGCATTCTGATAATATGCTTACTTGGTAAAGCTCCTTGTTTCTTAAACCGCTGAAGATCTTCTTCAAAGGCTTCCTGGAATATGGCTTGGCGTTCTTTGAGATGTGAGTTCCTCAGCGTCTCAAATTCCGCCACTTTCCTCAGGTGCTCTTCTGTCAACCGTTCCTTGAGATCTTGCAATTCAGAAGCTCTCTTTTCCTGATACAACGCCAGCTGGAACCGATGATCCAATTGTTTTTCACGAAGCTCTTGAGTCTCCACCATGTCTTCTAGCATCATCAACGTTGCTTCCGTTTCTTCAAAGGCACATTGTACATTTACTAATTCAAAACAAGAGAACAAAAAAAAAATCAATCATCACCTCTCTCATAAATGATAAATGGTATGATACGCGAAAATGGAGAAAGCATTTTTATGTGAAACGTGAGCTGGATGCGTGACTCTTTCCAATTTTCTTCCAACTCACGTACCAACAGAGAAGGTGGTTGGCACAGCATTAAAGCTTCCATGAGATTGTACACGACCGAGATAAAAAATAAAAATCTATTATTGAAGTTGGTGTGTATGACAAAAAAGGTGTAGAGAAACTGTTTTCTGGACAGAAAGCTAAAAATTGTACAATGGGGAATAAATACATAATTGAAATGAAATGAAAAATAAACAAAGCAAATAATGGAGTCAATGCGGGGGTTGGGATGATAAATGGTTGCAGGTACTTATATCATTGAGAATGTCACATTAAAAACACTTTCTTTATTTTTATGTATATAATTGCTGTAAAACAAACAAAAACGTATTTTGTTTTTATGCAATAAGAGGTTCTTACAAACTGAATCACAGATTTCCTGAACTCCATGTACCAATTGAGGTATTAAAGCGAGTGACGTTGACAACTTTCCCATCGTTGTCCATTGTTTTTCATAGTTTTCGTGAAGGCTTTGAATTATTTCATCCACTTCCTGGGAAATGATTTTATAAAACATGTGCCGTTGCCAGCGGAACCATACGGTTTTTTTAGTTTTGCAATCTCCTCATTCATATTAAATTTTTGGAGAGTTAAGCTGATAGGATTTGGAAGAGGCTTTAAACTTACTGAAGCACATAATGCTGTTATTTCAGTCTTCGCATGGATTTCGCTCCAGTAGCTTTGGTATCTTTCAAGAAGCTCATGACCTGCATCGTAATTGACCACATCTTTCTCTGGCTTCCGTCTGAAATTTATGTCTCGTGAGGTAGACCGGTCTAGCTTCAAATTGCGCAAGCTGCCATTAACAAAATAAATTGTTTAAAAAAAGATATAGCACAACACGGATGCTAGGTTGCAATTAGCGAATTTTGGGAAATTACGGAGAACATGGGAAAGCTTCATAATGAGGATAATTGCGTAATAACCATAAAAAGTAGTTTTTAAAAAGCCTTAAAACAACATTTAGAACAATTACGTATGGAAAGTTGAAAATTATATGGCTCACCTGGAAGTTATTTCTTCTTGGACGTTTTGGAACTTTTCACGTAAGCTGGCAAACATTTTTGCATGTGCGTTCTGCATGAAAGAGTAAAAATACATCTACTGTTAATGCCGTGAATTTTCATATGCATTAGCATAATTACTAACAAAATAACTGAAATGGACACTGAGATAATTATACAAATGGAAAGTATTACATGTAACAAAAAAAAAATTAAAAACTGCCAGCCGAATTAGTAGAAACGGTAGAAAGTAGAAACTATACAACAGCATGTGGCATTTGAATATGGACCTTAACCTCATCTGCCCTTGAGGTATAATTAGTTTAATTTCGGAAATGGTCAACATTAAAGTAATAACAACTTTGCAATAATCACAAATCACAACATTGTCTATTTGTTTCTTACTACTGGTCAAAAAGATTTCTATCAAATTATTTTTGGTAATAGACAATGAAACAAACAATGCTTACATTTGCTTATAGGCGCAGCAGAGGATATCAGTATAACTTTTACACAGCTAACATTGATGTGTTTACCTTGACTTTGGAAGAGGACAGTTTTAATTGTATTATGATTTAATTCTTGTCTGTTAAACTCCAGTTGTCTGGAAGGTTCTCAACCTGACTCGGTCATACTAGGATCACATACACACACATTCACATTGGTGTTTCTAACAGCAACAATTAGGTCGCTTTAGGTCACATTTAAAAAGTATTTGATACATTATGTATTTAGAGGAATGGTTTGAAAGACACCGAGTATTGGCCCAATAGATAAACGTCTTTGGCAGTCAAAGTTGCAAACTACCATAATACAATGGTCACTGATGAGTTACTGCTGTAGATAGTGAGTTATCTAGTTTTTATACTTTAAAACTATGTAATATTACAGAATGCAAGTAAGTACTATGAAGATAAGCACTAAGAACTGTATAAGTTGCGGAGTAACAACCAGATGATTTTAAACCGCATTCGAGGTTGTCTATCGCACTCACCACTGCTGCCAAAGCTCTTTTGTGGAGCTTCATGCAGCTACGCTATGGATCCATTCTTTCCCCCTACATTTCCAGCTACTAATACATGCAGCATTGAACTCTTATTCTATGCTATAAATACTCGCAACGAAATAGATGTGCCGTTAAGCTTGGATCTGATATTTGCTTTGTTGGAAATCCGGATTTTCAGCGTCTAATATTTTGTATAGTTAATTTTCACATTGATTACACTATGTCTATTGCACAATTGTATGTATGTATATTATTGCATTGTATCGTATTGTATGAATATCAACTTAATACCAGGCAAAACCAAAACCGATGCATTAACTGTCAAATGCCTTTCCCAAATAAAACCACCATTAGCATTATGCGTTAAACTAAATACAAAATATCGTGTTTGCACTTTATTCTTTCGTACTCACAAAATAAATCAAATTGTGGGGCGTAGTAAAGTCACCAGGTACATACTATTCTCCTAAGAAAAGTTCTTGAAATTCTGAGACAATTGAACTTGGAGCTCATCCACGCATACGTTTACTTTGCCTCCTTTAAATTTGAAATTGAATTCGGTTGTTTCACTCAAACCGCCCATGTATTCCAAAGCATGAAATTTTCTGCATTTTACATTTTCTTACGCACGCCTTTCGTATGTTTGCAGTTGAATGAAAAACCAAGAAATACAATGCAAGTAATGGTATGTGCTTCTTGATGGCCATTAATACTTTTCGGTATAGAGCAACCTACTTTCTCCAGTTTCCCACACTTAATACCTATTCGCAGTACTCCTTCAAATTAATCTACACCCTGGAACACACAGCCTCTGGAGAAAATCGTAACCATTTATCATTCATCACACCATTCCATTTGATATCGCACTAGGAAACTCAATGGTTGTAATTCATACAAATGGAATGAGAGGTGTGTCTGCATTATTTATTGTTTTTCTCTGTTGTCTCACGATTTCCTTTTCACTCCAACAAAAGCCTTCCCAATAAAATCCTGTTTTATGGGAACAACCCCACGTGGCGATTGCAACCTCAAAAAATACTCACAAAAAAATCCATATAAGAAATTCCTTGACCATCATGGTCTAACCGTTTGTATTTTGAATACAAAAACACTTATGAAATCTTTCCTTCATCGTGTATTTCATCACTCATCAACATGAAAAAATATTTCTGTTTTCTTGGTTTACTACAAGAATAGTAATTTGGAAAAGTAGACGGAATACCATCGTCATCGTGAGTAATTGCAATAAAAACATGAGTTGTGGAAACATGTCCAGTCCAAAGAAACGGATATCATGTACAGGAATACGCTTCGTGACTCGTTTGACGTAAGAAACAACACGCTGCTGCCGTGATGAGAAATCAAAGACAAAAAATAATTGCAACAAAGTAGCACACAGAAATCATTCAGAAAAAAAGAAACGATGCGTCAGACAATCAGCCAGAAAGTTTTATCTATTACTATGAAATTATGATTTGATATGGATTTGGGTATATTTTTTAATAACAAAAAGGATTTATGACAAGGGCTCTTTCGTGAAAAAGTTTTCCAGGAACTGCTCGTGGAACCACACAGTAATATTTTCCGATTACATATCCACTTGTAGTTAACCTCGCTTTCTCCCTATTATCTTGAGACCATTTACAGTGACAAATAATCATTTTATTTACCGTGTCTCTCTCCCCAAAAAAATGTCAAAGGTTGGTTCAAGATGCATTGGATTAGAGGAGCAAAGCCTTGTACTTTTATTATTAGTTTATTACCCGTTTCCTGTCCGTTTACGTGCACATCAGTCCACGGAGAGACCGACATAGACAAGTTTTAAGGTGGAAAATGGACAGTCGTTTGTATTTGTAAGACTCTTTCTCTACGGAACGGATCTCGGTTGTCAGTTTTGTTGGTGTTGTTCAAAGGATGCGAAGAGACAACGTGTCCGGTGTAGTTGTGCTGTAATCGCTTGAAAATTTAATAGCTTAGAGTTGCGGATATTAAATATTTCACGAGACAGTTTTAGTTCAATATGACCAGTCCGGTTCTCTGAATCCAGGACGTTTTATTTTTCATCTATTTTGTGAAAATAGGAATAAGTTTAAAGTGCCCTGTGAAAAACAATATTTTCATCTCTAGCTTCTTCCCTTGTGTCACCGCAACACTAGGTAAATGGTAAGAGAACTAGACTTCAAAATAAACACAAAAATGAAACTATTTTTAGATTTTGACAGCATATGCGGCAAACTTCTTTGCAAAGTTGAAGTATGAAGTAAGAATCCCACGGGGAGTTTTAGACCGACCTTGAGCATCTTAATAAAATTGCATATACCCAATAACCTGTCTGTCTTTGCCCCATAATTATGAGTTGAATTCGTCTTAAACTTAAGATTAAGTTTTAAATTGAGGACAGAAATTTGTTGCAGTAACTGATTTCACCTACCTGTTTTTTTTTCTATTTGAGACAGGTAAAGAGGCATGGGTATGGTTTGGCTAATGCATATAGTAATTATATGAAGTCGACGAATTCTCTTGGTCTAATCGATACTGAAAGAGCCACCGTAAAACTGATTGTTGTGAGTCAGCGAACCAATGAGTTCTTGTATTGTTTGATGTTTAAGACGTTCCAAAGTAGTTATCTTAATTGAAGGCCTTCCTGCCATATGTCCTCCAAGATATTAAGAGCTTTTTGTCATTCATGCTCTAGGCTTACGATTCCACATCCTTTTGTAGATTTTTTTTTCATCTCATCAAATTCCATTTAGAGACCTTTCATTTTCCTAATTGAATCCCCTTGACAGGATTGGCGAGCTTTATGGATTGTGACGATTCTTGTGATCAGCCTGGAATGAAACTATCAAAACCAACAGAACAGCCTACTTATTTCCTTTGTATAGTAGGCATATCATGCTCTTTTTCTTCGTCGGAAGCAGAATGATGAATTAGTAAGTATTAGAAAAAAAGAGAAAACATCATCCTTTTGTTCCTTCCCTTCTCATTTTCGAGATCAGGACAGAAAAAAAACCTACCGTGACTGGCTCAATTCACACTAGTGTCCAATTAGCTTCTGTCACATAGATAATTATATTTTGAATTGAGAAACCTGAGCAGACTGATTTCCTCGAAATGACTGAGGTGAGTTTAGTTTCAGCATAATAATCATAACAAAATCAAAACCTTATCTTTTTCCCTGTTTGTATTGACACTCCCAATTGAGAGAGATTAAAACAGAAATTCAGAGAGTTGATATATTTAGCGTTTAGTTATAAACTGTTTGCTTCGCGTGTAAATGACCTTGGAACTATTAGCGAGAAGCCAATTCACCTGTTCGCTTTTTCAAGTGTATCATTATAATTATATGACTGGTGCTAATAAGATGTGTGTGTAGATTTTATTAGTATTATACGCTTTAATTTGGGTGATTTTATTTTCTGCATCATAGGACAACCCAGTAGATATTCCTGGAGATTCCGACGATGACTCAGTAAAAATCTCAACCACTTCATGTGGGAAAGTTTCTAGCGATCCCAATTTATCCACTGAAGGATCTACTAGTTCAAGTTATCCGAAACAAAGTTGTGCTACTTCAGATAGTGAAACGAGTGCCTGCAGCTGTCCTACAAGCCGTGAGCCTAATATTGAACAAAAAACTATCTCGTCTCCAGAAAAATCCCTGTTGGGGCAGGATAACTACGGAAACTGTGAAGAGGAAGCAGCCAATACTCCAAGCGAACGGAAAAAAGTTAGAGATAATCCGAAAACTAGTGAGCCAGTATTACTCTCCAATGACACTCCTAACAAGCTTTCACGCGAAGAGAAACTCCGAATTCGAAAGTTGCGACGAAGACTGGCGGCGTCGCAAAGAAGTGATCAAAATTTTGTAGGAAAAAAGACGCAACAAAGAGAACAGCGAGTAAGTGAACATCGTGAGGAAAACCAGGAGAGAAGAAGCGACAGACGGAAATTTTTATCTGAGATGTTTAGCAAGCTTTCGTGCGTCAGTTGTGTAGACGTTTTACGGGAATGCTGTGGAGGTGAGAAAGAAAAAAACACATTTTATGCACTTTTACTTTTCTTTATGTGGCATCGTTAGCAATTCTACTGTTTTCCAGCTTTCTTTTATATGTAGATAGATTTTCAGAAGTATATATTTCCGCTTATTGCTTTGTCAGTCAT
>JAAXOA010002976.1:0-12243 GCA_036561885.1 Salina celebensis
AGCCTCCACAGCTGTGCCTTTCAGGAGTGAAAGCGGAACGACAAGTTAACTCATCGTGGGCGTCTCACACCAGACATGACAATCACGGTGGAATGACTGCAAAAAAAACCCGTTGGCAGAAAGAAAGATGAACCGAAAGGGTCATTTCACCACTTTTTTCCTCTCTGTTATACTCTGTTATGAAAATAGAGTATTTGAAAGATATCCTATATTTTTATTCCTGGAATCCCACCAAAGAGAACCGCATCGACACAAAAAGAAAGCCAGAATGACCCCTGGTTTGTTACAAGCACAGGTTTAAAAAATGCTGTGAGCAGAGAACGGTCTTTGGTACATGATATAGACAGCAGCATCACTGCACGGTGCCTACCCGACTAATGTAAGCGTTGAAAACAAGTCACGACATTATTTCGCAATCCTAGCCATGTTTGAATCAACTTTTATGTAGAAAGCAAGCATGACTATGTATCTTTCATCAGGTTTTTTTTCATATTATTTTTCAGGCTACAATTTAAATACACAGCCGTGAGGATGTACGTTGTACTACACAGTGTGGTCAAAAACGACTACTAGTTTAGCGTATGACGCTGCTGGTGTTTGTTCCTGCCGGTGGCTATAGTCCTGCACATGTGTACACCAGACATACTAGCGCTACCATCCCGCTGTACTGATAAAAGAAAATAGTTGACGAACGTACGTGAGAGGTTTTAGGAAAGCTCTGCTAAAGAAAGAATAATATTATGTACGCTTTACTTGGAACCCAAAAAGAGAAAAGTTTTTACGGGTCCTAGCCCGATATACACGGGAAAAAGAGAGAAAGCTTATGGAGAAAAAGGATGACACAATATGGGCAAATGTAGTACCCGTATAAAAAAACGATAAGGGAAACTAGCATAACGTGGTGTGTGATATTCGCTATCGGGAGTAAATGGTAGTCGTAATACTCCTCCTTCCGCTTTCCTTCTGTATATTTTTTTTAGCTGGAGTTCTTGTGAGTGCGGTAAAAGTGGTGAAAGCGGAGAGAACGGGGATCGTGGTACACGTTTTCGGGCTGGAGCTAACCAAGCATACTTGAAACGTGAAGAACATTTTGAAGAAAAAAAAAACTTGCTTTCAAACTAGTAATGAAAATATCATGAGAGGGTAGGATTTTTTTGCTCCTCTTCAAAATATTATGTTTAGAAAAGGTTGCAAAAATAGAGTTAAAGCTAGTCCCGTGATGGTTTTTTGGTAAGGAGAATGATACTAACTAGAAAATCCACGAGGGAGTTGATACAAGGGAAATTGGAGGATTTTCCCTTCTTTCATTCGTTTTCTCTAGTTAAGTCGGTCTAGTATTGTGACACTGACGACTTTGCTGACTGCAATGTAAGCTAGAGAAAAATGGGGAAACCCAGAAAGGAGCGTGTACTACACATTCTTCTTTATGAACAAAAGGAAAAGGCAAAAAAAAACTAATATTGTTCTGTCATAGGATAAAATGTATAGAAATGTATGCAAATCTTTAGCATACCCCTTTTTTGCAATAATAACCCTTTTCTGCTAAGATTTCTCTTGAAAAAAAAAAGAATTTTACTTTCTCTTGGTCTTCGCCCTCGCATTCTTTTTCTCCATTTTGAATAGGATATTTTTTCTCTCCAGATGGAAAAGCAATCCGCTTTTGTTCGTTTCTCTTGTGTAAACGGGGATAAAAGTCATCGCCACAAAACAACAAAAAGGATAACGATGATGAACACTGAGCAGGGCCAATTGAAGTTGTACTGGTGCTTGTGTACAAATGAAGTTTTGTTGTTTCACGTCACCAGTGCATAACTTGACGTACAAGAACACACATCTGGTTGTTTTGTACCTTTCCCTTTCTTTCATTATCCATGCCAAACATAATCATAATCATTATCGTAACATTTCCAAAAAAAATGTATACAATAGAACCTGTACTCTTGTCGGATCACTGCCAAAGTAAAGCTGCATCTGTTGTTGATAAAAAAATGAGATGACAAGTGTTATGCTTATTTACTAGCGACAAAAGTAACTTCAAGAGCTACTCGCTAGAAAAACAAGACGGTTATTGTCTCAAGGGCTTGTAAAAATTGATTTGATGCAGGAGAGCGGCCATTATTTCCATACAAATGTCACATTACCCGAGTCCTGCTGCATGGATGAGTAGGGTTAAAGTAAGAAAGATTTTTTTTTAAACTGTTCCAACTCGTTGTTTCCAGCTTTATTTTCTGGAATTGCTCTTTGATCTAGTACATCTCAAGGAAAAAAAAAGTTTGTTTGCATAATTGTATGACGACGTGGATATGATGATGCTGGAAAAGTAAAATGAGTGTTTCGCTAGAACTTGGGTGTAGTTTTTTGGGCTTTTCTTGGGTAAGTTTTGAGCGAAATGGTAAGGATTTTGAGAGAGGTAACATAAAAAGTATACGAGAAGATTTTCTTTTTGGGAGCCAGAGCGACTTCATATCAAATATAAAAATCGTATGAAACTTGTCCTCAGTTTCTTCAACTTCAAAGGGAAACGACTCAAATTTTGGAAGTTTATTTACCGAGATATAAAAAAATCTCAAGTTTGGCGAGTTAGTATGATACAGCTTTAGAAGTTTTTTTTTTGTAGAAAATAATCTTGAATAGAGACTGGTGAAAGATCCCAGATTCTGACTTAAGAGACGTGAGACAGCATAAAAATTAGTTGTGAAGGAGATTTAGATGGCTTGTATGGTAGGCAGGGAAACTTTAGCGGAAAAATATGTGATATGGCTTATGACAAATCACGAAGTGTTCAGCACACCTCTGTACTGTTTATCATAGTTCAAACTACGTTTTAAATACAAGGAAATACTGACTGCTAAAAACTTTGGTATCCATAAACTGTTCAATTTTTTAAAAAGATTTCTTACGTCAAGAGCAGTTTTCCCTAAAAGCAGTATTTTTTTACAATAAATACTGTATATGTAAGGTTATCAAATATCAAATATTTAGATATAAAAACAACAGTAATTATAATCTGAAACTTTAGCTTTTGGATTAAAAACCTAGAGATTCAAGCGGTATGTATTTTTCCCCGAGGAAAACCAATTTGATCCCTGTGGTTTACAACCAGGTTGCCAAAAAAGCCTCACAACCCGCTAGCTGCTAATTACATTTTCCTCTTGACTGTTTCCAATATCTTTATACTGACCGAAACAGCTACTCTTTTTTAGACCAGACCTCAAAACACACTGCCACTAGTACCACAGTTTAACACGGTCATCCAATAACTCCCCACTGTCCCATTTGGTTTTGAAACTACATTGGTAAAATATCATTTTAATGGATCTTTCATGATAGTAACCATCGTTTTTTAAAGTAGGCAAGCAGGTTTTTACTATCGTGGTTGTGGTGGTAGCAAAGGAGAGAGTAAATTATCTGATTGTGATTACTTGATTACATCTATATCTACTAAACAGACATAAACGGTATTGCCGGTCCTTATTTTTATGCGCCTCCAACCCAGTGATCTTGACTTAACATGAAACTTGAGAGAGTCACAAAATCCAACATGGATATCGATGTACCTCTGTAATTGTTATTATCTCATCGTGTGCTATCGCAAAAAAAACCTCAAAGTAAGAAGAAGCACACACTCACACACGCCTATGAATCAACCTTGTAAATTCTAATTAATATCAATTCAACCTATCGCATTGCTTCTCAGTCGGTGGCAGGTCTATAAACAAGACCAAAAGTTATACGCTATATATTTTTTATGAATTTCGCTCACCAACGCAACGCCTTCAAACAATCAAGTAAAATATGTACAGTACAGTAATAATACCGACAGGGCAGTTTTCGTGAAATAACAAAGTATTGCTATATCAGACATTCAACTCTATTGCAGGTCTTTCAGACTTTAATCTTTCTGTATAAATCCCAATGGTGATTGCTCCCTTAACGCAAATTGACATTGAACCAGCATAAAAGACCAGAGTATTATCAAACTAATGTATAAAAACTTTTTTTTTCATCTTCTCTGCCGCTTTTCCACCCACACGTCATCACCAAAAAGACATATTTTTTAATATCTTTCTCAAAATCTCCCATTCCCTCCCCTGATAGACTTCTCGTTTGAAATGTAATCAGTATCAACAAAGAGAAAACTCTGTTAGCATACAAAATACTAGATGACCTGTGTCCATTATACCCACCTGCGTCTTCATTACCTATTCATTTAATTTGCGATTACTATTATCATCTTTGGCTGCTGTGTTCATACGTACCTACGCTTGTCTCTGAACTGTAGACGCATAGCGTATCTCTTTTTTGCCTGAACTCACTAATCATTCTTTCAAACCCAATATTAAATGCGATAGCACGCTAAAGTCACATGGATTACCATGAAATTATCCTTCAAAAGCGAAATGGTCATGGTGTTTTTTTTTTTCGTCTCGCTGTATTAACAAATCAAGAACAATAAATACACAAGGAACTCTCATAAATTATGCAAAAACTTATACCAAATATATCTGAACAGGTAGAGATTTTGAAAGGCAAAAAAATCCCATACTCATCAGCGTTTTCCCCCTAACTAAACAAATACAAATAGAGGCAGAATAAAAAAAGATAAACATCTTTAGCAAACAGTTTCTTTTTTTCTCGAAAAAACGCAACATAATACCATCACCAGAGCTGAGAACAGATGAAGATCTACTAAAAAAAATTTGTTAAATTCATATTATCAACTATACAAAAAACTTTAAAATGGCAGTAGTGACAAGTTAGACAAAATAAGCTCTAGCTTGTTTCTTAAAAGGCTGATAGTTTAGAATTGATATGATCTTCAATCTTCCCACATTGCCAAGAAAAAAATCTATCCCTACATATATTTTTGTTTTCTTGTGTGTATAAAATGATAGATGAGTTAGTCTAATATTTCCTCTACAGAAATGACCTTGTCGCTACCTAGCATCTTGGCATCTTTCCTTACGTCTAGAGAACATGTCGCTTATTATCCACACTGTGTTTGCTATGAAACAGGTGTACGATGTCACTAACACTCTCCAAAGTGTAGAATAAGATTGAACAGAGTTTTGTGCAAAAACATTGTTAGCATCTTAGCAGTAGTCAAGATTCGTTGGTGGCTAAAAAACGATGAAGGTTATCCTGTTTGTGTCTGCGATGATTGTAATAAATACATAAAATGAATTGATTGTCAACCGTGTCATTTGTCAAAGTCATGTCAAAACCTGACTCTCTCAGGAGTTTCTATCTTTTAACGTTTTCATTAAGGATTTTGATTAGGTACCCGAGAAAATGCTGACACGGCTCAGACGGTTTAAATTTAACTCGCATTGTCTACCATTTACCATTGTTACGGTTTTATTTACGTTGTTAAATTATTATGGACGTGTAATATTGCAGAGTTTGTTTGGAAAACCGAAATATTCTCGTAACATCCGCAGGGAAACTAGAAGAGAAATGAGTTATTTCCGTTTTCGTATTACTTTTCATACTTAGAAATCTGCCAGGGACATTTCCACAAAAGTGAGTAAAAGTCAATCCCTTCTGGCTTAATGTGAAAGTAACGGAAAGGGTTGCATTATTAACAAAGATAGAATTCATGAGTGTCCCTTTTCTAATTACGCTTTGAAATAGAAAAGTCAATGCGGAAACAACCTTTGTCCCTGGACGCGCTATGAAAACTACTTATTAATGGAGTTCAGTGTTGCCCCTGGTCAAATTTTAATCAAGCTCGTGTTATAAACCGGAAAATATTAGAATATATGATACACAAAAGGTTAAAAAGTATAAGTAAAAACATAAAATTCAGCATTGGATTTTCATATTGGGGAAAAATATCAACCCCCAACCCCGAGAAAACTGTTTGCTTATTAATATTACCTTGCGTTATTTAATTTGTTGTTCATTCTGCAGCAAAAGTTGACAACAATACATCATTCATGAAAATTTCATATAGAGCTTCATGTGTCGTGCTACTGAATTAAGCACACATTTTAATTTAACAAAAAAAGTTACATAATATTCCTTTTTATCTCATCCGTTCTTACGTAAACTTTCTCTCAAACGAAAGGATATTTGTCCCAAACTCTCTTGACCCATTTCGCCAAAGCATTGACTATGTAAAAAAGATGGTTTTGCCGAACCGCAAAATCCTTCACAATAAACCCCATTAAAACTGCTCACCCACCTGAATAAATCGGCTTTAATTAAATTAGCTTAGAAGAAGAAAATAAAATCTCTCCTCCAGCTTAACCTTCTCCTATGGAACCTGACTTGCTAACAAGTCTTATTCAATTCTCATCAGCATCTGTTAAATATGCATGAAACTCCAATGAATATATCATACCTACATTAAAATAATTAGATGCACATCCTTTTCATCATACTTTTTTCCTCATACCCCTTGTATTCATGAAAAGAACCTTCAGAAAAAAAAGTTCTAATCAATTCCCTTCAAACTTTTTTTACTCTCATTGCCACTTTGCGGAGGAATAAAACAATCACTACGACATCTTTTCCAAACTTTTTCCTACAAAAAAAAAAAGTCAGCGCTTGCCATCTTGCCAGAAAATGCCTTGATGAGGGAAAAACCAATCTTGTTTTTCACCACATTTTGACTATCTGGTTTTCATCAAAATGCCTCATTGATTCTCTCTCGTCGTTTTTCGCTATTGTCCCCACATAGGGATCTTGCATGCCGTGTTACATTTCGGATTCTCTTCGGGAGGACTTTTTTTGCACAGTTTCAAATGAAAACCCGAAGACGAGAGACAGCACAATATTTTTTTTTTGCATGGTTGTGATAACATGATCAAAGCGTATGTATTCCTGTCATAATCTTTTTTTTCATTTGATTCCAGTTGAAAGGTGCGCCCCTAATTTTCTTTCCACATAGAAAACAGACAGCCAACCCGTCTGTGAATTTGATTATTCCCTTTTCCGCAAGGAAAGCAATTCATTAAAACGGCCGAGTAAAAAAAGGAAGCTATCAAGTTTAGAGTCGACTCTCTCTCGCTCTGATCGTTATCTGGAAACTCTCTGAAGCAACTCGTCCAAGAAGAGAAGTGATGCGAGAGCTTGCTGTAAAATTAATAATGAGTTTCCGCTCATCATCAGGAAAACCTTGTGGATAGATATAACTCTTATGAATGCGTCCTGCTAAAATAATCATGTAGAGATTTTGTATCTATTCCTGTCATCGTTCTCTTCATACAAGTTTCCAGGAAGTTTTCTTTGCTAAAAACGGGAAACTTAACAGAGCACTCAAGCGTCTCTATTCTGGCTCTGTTTCGGTAACAATCGGTAGCAAATGATGCCGGCACCACCCACCGGAACGCTTGATTGAGTAACACATTTTCTAACATTAATTTCCCAGGGAAAACATGACGTTGTCAAAGAAGACGACATTGAGCGTGGTGATCTCTTGGGAAAGGCGTCTTTTCATACAAATCATCACTGTTGACTACAAAATTATTAAGACAATTTTAAATTATTTCAATCATTTTTACCTATAATTCAGATGAACTCAAGAGAATATTGTTTGTCCCTTTATAATCAAGAAAAGGAAACACAGGAGCCAAAATTATTTGCAAATTTGCTGACAAGGCATGCATTGAAATCCATACCGTTTGCTTATTCCTCTGCCCAAAGTCCGCTTGTGCATAAATATGCTCAAATCAGCACTGAAAAGGAATCCACTGGAAATTCCATGGGGACTCTAGTTAATTCATCTTCCATTCACTTATCACATTCCACAAGTCACGCGAAGAAATTACACAAAATTCTCTACTTTTCATCATTACATTTTCTACCAGAATCAAATTAATACTAATCTACATAAGCAATCAGTCTACTCTATTGTTTCTCATCTCATCCACATTCCAAAATCTTCTCAAAAGTATCACTTAAAACCAGAGAAAATCTCTATGGACACAGTGCTTACAGATTTTATACTCTCCTCCTCTCCTCTGATTTTCTCCCTGAGTAATTAACGCTTTTCAATTAGTTTCACTCTCAGACATCAAACACAATTTTGCTGTCATCACTTCACCTTCACGCGCGTCAACACCACAACTACACCACTCAAATTTTGTTTCAGTAGTGACTGCCTCTCCATGAAGAAGCTCCCGATAACAAAGACACAGATCAGATATATTTTGGTTTAATCAGACAGTGATAGCATACAAAATCATTTAGCAAAACCTTCTCTCTCTTTACACAATCCACTGGAATCAATTTTTTTTATATGGAATGACTTGTTGGACAAAAAATATCACTTAAAGTTTTTTTTATTGGAAAAGTAGGACAGGCAAAATCAACCATAACAAAAAAAAACCTGACTACTGTGTACAGTTGTAAATAGATTATTTTAAACTTCACCTTGTACACACACTGCAGTCAGAGCTTTTTTTTCCAATATGTTTCATATGAATTGAACATCGCCATTCCTAAAATGAAACTAACCACTTGAGCCGTATTTTTTTCTTGACGCAGCGAAAAAAAAATCATTTTATTTTTTTTATCGCTCTTATAAACCACCACACATTTTGACATGTTCATCCAATTCTATTAAAATGTTTGGGTTGTACTGGCTTCGCTTTCTTAATCATTGTGAATAAAAAAGGAAATGATTCCTACTCTGGTGCATTTTATGTACACAGAGAGTAGAGGCAGTAGCCCTTATCATAAGAAAATATTTGAACCTTCCCTAATGACTTGCTATACCAGAGAACTCTTAATGGAGCAGTTTTATTACGTTATTTTTATTAAGTAATTATTTATTTTGCTGCAAAGCGAGAAGGCCAATGGATTGCGAGTCTGAACATTTTATTTTTTGCAGTGCTATTTCCCTTCCTATGTTTTTTGTGTGCAAGAGGTATGTTATAAGAAAATGTGCAAGAGAGCTAAAAACTTGGCTAATGAAAGCAATCAATGGTCCTAGAATAAAAACTGTTATCAGGCTTGTAGTAGATCTATAGCGTATATATGATACACACACACCTTTGCCAAAACCTAGATGGAATGATGGACAAACAGACAGATATACAAGTAGTAATTGGTTTTAATACGTCTACCTACTTGTAATAAATCAAGACAAGAGGAAATCATTTAAGATTTTTTTTGATACAATCTCTACCTACGTGTGCACTACCGTATATGCCAGTTCGTCAGGGTCGGAGTACGTTTAAACACACTTTTGCTTGAAAAAAATACTATCATCTTTTAAATCATAAAATGCATTTTAGCAAAGGAACGGAAAGGCTTGTCTTTTTCAGTCTAAAAAATGTCTACGTTTAAAAACGCAGTGGTTCCGATTCATGATTTTTTCACGCACGTAAACCACTGTAGTTTTAGTTTCCTTAAAAAACGCCAAATTATAAAGAGATTAAAAATATATTTTACGAAAGAACAAAAAAAGGATATGCTGTTATATTCTTCACACTTGAGCAAAGACAAAAGACGCGTGTTTTTTCACGCAAAAAACCTCAACACGTTTAAAGTTTAGAATTAGAGTATCATGTCATTTTTTTAGGATTTGGATTATATACTACAACAGATTTTTTCGTCAGACGCCATTTGTTAACTGCCAAAATATGCACATCATCACAAAAAGTGTGTTCTATTGCGCTTTTCATTTAATCGTGCGGTTTAACCACAAAACGACATGTGAAGGGAATGTGTGGCAACATGATATACTATCAACTATACATTTTTTTCAAACAGAAAAAATTGGCAACAATTTGTAAGGTACGGTCAAAGTCAACCAAGCTTTTTTTATTGTTAAGCCACACGTTGTAGGTATAAATTTTGTCAATTTAAATGGAGACTAAAACCTGCATAGGTTTTTCAACTTTTATGCGCAAACAGCAAACGTTTTTGTCATTTTTTATTGATGCTGTGGTTTGAGATGCAAAACGCATGGATTTTTTTATTGTTTATTTGCTTATCCAACTTCTTTATGCATTTTGCTATGTTTAGGAAAAAAAATAGAATTGCTTCTTGTATGTAGAGTTGACATACTTAGTAACACACTGCAATAAAGCTATTACTGCTCTGTCCTATTTCGTGTTTCTGGTCGATGGTCTCAAAAATGGTTCGTCTATTTTCTTGAAAAAAAGAACAACACTCACTGTTTTGACTCTTGTGCGCTGTTCGCTACAAAATGTACACATTACGCAGTACTGATTTTCTTGTGAAACACCAAGACCAAGATATGAGCCAGGATGAGGAAGGAAATTAGCATTAAATGTAAAAAAAATTGCATGAGAAACACACTCGGTCTCCAATTCAAGAAGTTAGTCATGTACATATGTAACATGTTTATGTGGTTCATTCATGGGCATTTCTTCCTTAGAGTACAAATTTCTGAAATTAGATATGCACTTGTAGAAAACATGTTGACTAGATTTTGCCCAGCTTCCAGTAAACAATTAAAATGTCTTTCTACAAGATACGTTGCGCCAAAGCTATTTAGGCGTATGAGCTGTTTGGATAATTTCTGAAATTGCCGGGCGTTTTAAATGAAAAAAATTAGCCTCAAATTAAAAGCGTTTTTTTTCCTGTTTCTTCTTCATTTTGTTTACTTTGCAAAAGTGAAACTTTCCATTCCAGAAAAGTGATACACATGTGTCGAGAGTAGCACCGCACCCAAAAAATTGATTCCGGCAAGAGGAGAAAAAGGATTTCGCATGACAATCCTGATGCAATGAAACACTTGACATTTTTATGATCCACCATGACCCAATCTTACTCCACGCGTCATTCATTTTAGCACTCTTGGAGTATCAACGTTAAAATATCATGGGCAAAACAATCAACACGACATTTGAGCGGATGGAAAAATGCAGTTTTTATTTTCGCAAGGCAACCAAGCTCATAACCGGCTTCGGGTTACACATCTTCTATTTCATTTCATCATCGAAAGAAAAGCAGAAAAATGTCATGACTTTTTTTTTTCTGTTTTCGAGCATAAATCAATCTATTAGACCCTCGCGAGAAGGACATGGCAAAACTGGATGTTAGTTGAGATTTTGAGTACTGTGAGTTCCTTATGAGCGCAGACAAAACTCTCCATACGACAAAAAATATCAGTAAATGTTAAAAATACTTTGAGAAATAAAACTGATCAACTTACCTTGGGGATATTGGAAAAGTGGTCGGTAGGTAACGATTCCGGGACTGTTTGCAATGTGGTCCTCATACTTGTCATGGTAAAGGCTCATCTACTGATATGAAGATATTCGTCCCGAAAAAAAAATTAAAATCCTGTAATCGCCTCCAGCAGTCACCTCCTTCCCTTTCCAAACTTTCTTTTCAATCGATTGTCGTAAATATTAAAATAGTTTGCTTTTGAATGTCCATTCGGCGTCATTTACAACTCGGCAAGTTACAAATTAAAACCATTTTTGCCTGAACCTAGGCATATTTTAATTAGCTAAAAAATAAACACTCAAGTCACGGTCAAGTTAGGTGATACATTACTAAACATTAAATCTAGGTCAACTCGCTAAATTTCGGTTTATATTTCTAAACTGGACCAGCATTTAGCCCTTTACACTTTTCCAAGTCATCCCTGCAAAGGGCTCCTTTTTAAACGCAAGCACTTTTAACAATTTCTGTTAGCTCATGGCTTGAATTGAAATACACGTGAAGTTACTGATCATTATCATTATTTTCCCCGGCTAACTATCAGTTCACTTTCTTACTTCCTTTCTCCACTTTAAACTTTTAAAGGCGGTGTGCTTTCACTATTAAACTGTAAAATCCTTTCCAGCCTGTTTCGTCCTAATATATTTTATCTCGTTTTTTTTTCAAATTTATTTTTATGTGTAGCATAAATGTTTCCGTATTGCGCACACAAAAAAAATTATTTATATTTTTTTAAAACACTTATTTATATTTACTTAAATGCTCACTTGCACACACATATACACTCACATTATTTCCTTTACTGCATAAGAAAAAGCGTGTGTGTAGAAATGAATCTTAGTCTATTATGTATGTACCATAGAGCATTATTTTAAATACACTATTTTTTTCCGTTTCTCCACCATTTCACACTTCTCATTTGCCTATTTATGCTGCTGTTTTTTGCTGGTTCAGTTGTCTCTGTATATTTTCCATTTTCTCAGATGGGAACTCCAAAAAAAAAATCTTCTCTATACTTTTGACCAGTCTATGTACTGCAAGCAGAGATTTTTCAATAGCAAGAGTCGCACCAGCATCCACACAACCCAGTCCATG
>JAAXOA010002977.1:0-12241 GCA_036561885.1 Salina celebensis
TGGCAATTTAGCAATAATCATAATAATCCAAAACGTCTTGTTTGTTATAGGTATTGCCCTTAACAAGAAAACAACTAAAACATTTTTTCAGCAAATCTTTGGTCGCTACAAGAACGGCCCAGGGGTGAGGCTCCCAAATCTGTCATCAATCAGTAGAAAAAAAAAATTGCAAATGGAAAAATGACTTGATAAAAGGAGGGCCTATTGTACAAAGAAACATTAAATTGATATCTGCAGGTAGTACGTGTGTCCAAGTGCCTGGTAACTATAGCCGCCTGGTAGGGTGGTGTAAGTTGAGGTAAAAAAATGTCACTTTCAGTTCGTTTCATTTTCTTGTCTGCCGAAGAGGCGGATAATAACTTCTGTAGGAGAATGAATGCAACGACAAGACGGTGTCTATTATCATTTTACCAAAAGGAACAATGACGAGGATTTGGCAAGAGTCAAAGTTATAGCCAGAAAAATTTTGCGCGTTGAATAAACAAACATGTACAACAACTTATAGCTGTAGGGAGACAATTCCCTGTCCATAATCTATTAAATGTAGCTCAAACACTGTAATGCAATGATAAGTTTTGTTGTTGCAACAAAAACGAAGAACGCCACCCTTACTTGTGTGCGTTTGTACACTGGTGGCGGTGGTGGTAAAATAAGTAGCAAACAAAGTGATGAATTATGGGCAAGTCAGCTAAAAAATGCTACAATTTCAATTACCTTAGCTAGGTATACAAAGTGTCTTGCAATTTTCAGGATGTTTCTTCATCCAGACTCGGTTGTCGCATCAATTATGATTGCAGTGCATTCTTGTCAGAGAGTAGAATGCCTTTTACATACCCGTTTTGCGATGCATTCCATATTTTGTCATCATTCTGATGAGGGTGACATTGTGATGGCCATTTAAATCAGCAATTTCAGAACTTGCAATGCCTCTGACAATTTTTATTGAACTGGTATGGTTTTGATTGGCAACGGGCCATTGTTATGAAAACAGTTTTTTTTACTTCATGTGCACTCAACTGCATAATCCACTTTCTGTGACTATTATAGTTGTATAATCAAATCAAATCTTGCCATATACAGAGAAATTGATAGTCTAATTTTCATTTACTAAATCAAATAAAAATTAATCAAATGTAGTTTTAGGCATGTAATATTCCATAATCTTCTTGGCTCATAGCAAATCTTGAAAAATGGTTAAAATGAAAGGGGCTGAGAGGAGTGATGTAGGAAGAATTTGGCGCTATCAACCAAAAAACAACAAACTAATTAAACATTGTATAATTTGATAAAGGAGGCTATAAAATCAATAAAATTATAAAATATTAGAATCTTGCCTATCATCATATATAGATGGTTAGAAATCAATATCCATATAGGTATTACACAGCTCCCACACATAATCATGATTAGTTTTTCTTTCATCTTATCCTTTTTTATATTACATAAAACAGAGGAATCAAAGAACTGATATTTTACGAAGATTATGTGTTTATGTACGCAATTATCTAAATTTTTAGGCAAACGTCTTGGAATTTCCGGTTTCCACGAACCCAGACAATTCACAAAAACAAAGTTTTTGTATTGTATCCCTCTTTTGTATTCCTGCTCTGGTGTTTTTCATTTTTTGGTTGGTTGAGACTAGGTCTTTGTCTATAACCACTTCCTTTCTTACGTCATTTGTTAGTTTATTGTTTTTACTCTTCATGTGATGCGGCAGACATGCATAAGCATTAACTGCGCATAAGTATTTAGACTAGAGTAGACCCATCCGTTATGCGCTAAAGGTTAATTAATTTCGTCATGTTTTGGTAAGCATGCACGATAAGTATACTTAAGCGTTGTTGTGTCATTGTTGAGCCTAAACCTACAGCTTCGTTGTTCCAAACGTTGGGGCTAATCAGTGAGAAAAATACTAGCCTTCCACTTGCCATTCCTCATAGTTAATAGCGATGAGATGGGAAAAGTTCTTTTTTTACTATGAGTAAGACGTTTTGCCTAAAATTGGTCTTAAAAAGGGAAGGACATCACACGGACAGGGCTTCATCAGTCGTTTCCAACTTTATATGCTTGAATACCCAATGGCGCATTTTACTCAAATGCTAAGGCTTTTTATTTTACTCGTAATGGTCCTTTTGTGCAAATTAATTCTGCTGATTATCCAACCTCATCACTCTCATCATCTACTGATAGAATGTAAGAATACAGATCAACACTTCAGCTATGCGCTACTTCCGGTTGGACAGGAAAAGAATTTGTGAGGCTATGCCGTTTCCATCGTTAAACCAGTGGCACAAATATGCATTTGCCCATGTATTCCTGTCTGCAAGATTTGCTCTATTAAATAATTATTGTTCTTCACATATATTGTCTTTGTTACCTTATGTTGTATGGAAAATACATAACTGACATCTGAGAGCTTTTTTGTGCTAAATTTTTCTCCAAAACTCCAGCTTTAGCAGTCTAAATTAGCAATGTTGGTCCTCTTTTGCGGTTCTAGTCATAGATGAAAGTTGAATATTGGAAGCCTTCTTTCATTTATGGGTTCTAGTAAGTGCAAGTAAAAAGGTATTATGTAATATATAGTCTTGAGTCTTGAAGCTAACTAATCAAAGGACAATTCATTCATGGTATGTGTAGTTTTATTACAAACTTTTCACCTTGTTCTCTTTCGTCTCCTAAGAGCATTTCATTTGACAGATTAGCACTATTTAAAATATGATTCTATTCATCATTTTGATGCTTTAGTGAACAACTAATAATTTGCTAATACTATCGCCTGACAAACTTCATTTCTCATTTGGTGGCCAACTACATTTAATTATATTCTCACCTTAACAATCCATTACGAGGTTCTCACGCAAACTCATCATTTTCTTATATGACCACCACAGTTCTCACTGAGGGTTAATAGAGATCACTTTACCCATTCTAAAAGAGACTTCTCGTTCACCGTTTGTATTTAAAATTCCATTTTACTCCATTCAACTCAAAAGCCGACATCGGCTTCTTTTTTTAAGCATCGAAACAAAAAGACTTTTGTCCGTCAAGATGAATCACGGCGCACATGAAACCTCAACAATGCTCCATTTTTTCTTTCCAATCTTCTCAAAAAAGCAATTCAAACATCTGCACACTTTTTTTTACAGCAACGCCCGTCGTCATTAACCACCGTCCTAGATCCCTGTTTGTCTTGTCAACGTGTTTCTTGTCAAAATTTTGACCATGTTACATCACCAACCTTGTAAAACATCCCTTCAAAACTATATTCCTCGTAGTTTTTATTAGCATTACGCTGTTTGTGCAAAAGTTCAAGGCTAAATTTTCAAGAGGACATAAACCTTCGAAAGAAAAAAAAATGCTAATCAGCAATGTAAACATGGCAAATACTTAAAGCTTTGAACGAAAAATGAAGCAAGTAAAAAAAGAGAATTTATTTTGTGTATAACGAAAAAAAAACTAAATGGACATGACGGACGGATGTTGAACAAAAAAGAAATGTTTGTAAAAGAAAAATGGTCATCATTAATTCATTGTACTAACTTTAATCCTTTTCTGCAAGCAGTAAAGTGTGCACTGTCATAATAAAAAAGGGATGTGCGTGTATTGTGCGTAATGGAATGTTTTCTAAAGAAAACGTACCGGCTGGGTAATGAGACGCATTAGTATGCAATCTGTCGATTATAGAGAATACACTTTTTTTACAAAAGACTGAAAAAAATACGATGCGCTCAAACATCTTTTCAATTAACAGCGAGGAAAACTGCTTCGCTTTCTTCTCCATGAAACGGAAAAGAGTTGTCCAATCCTAAGAGATTTTCAGGTGGGTTGTTGCGTTATGGGTCAATGTTCGCGTTGGCATTCATTAAAAACGTACAGGGATGATAATGTCGTGATAATAACAACGATACATCACCTGTCATAAGCTTCACGGTGTGTTCATGGAGAAAAAGGAGATTTGCAGATTGAGCACGCAAAATAATGCGTGGTAATGCACAAACCCATTAAGCCGCAAGCGGACATGCAAAATCTTCGTTGCCAACTGTATCAAAGAGCAAGGTCAATAAACCGATTTGCAGATTGAGCACGCAAAATAATGCGTGGTAATGCACAAACCCATTAAGCCGCAAGCGGACATGCAAAATCTTCGTTGCCAACTGTATCAAAGAGCAAGGCCAATAAACCGCTGAAGATGAGCGCTTTGTCAGTTCCCGAGCTTTTAGAACCTCTGCGGATGTGAAAAGAAGGGGAGTGATGATGACCTTGGTAGATTTCCGTTGGAGATTTTCCGGAAGAAGATTACGAGGAGGTTTTATCATTTTTATCTTTTGCGCGGTACACCGGACACCAATCAGCTATTAGTTTTGTAGGAGTTGTACCGAAACTAGTTACAATTTGTAAGTTTCCTCTAGTGGCTAAATTGCAACTGACACGCGATATTGTTGTTTGGACTGATGTAGCTAATTAGCAACACCTGTACCAGGAGATTTACAAGGGAATTTTTCATGGAAGGTAGCAGTACGCGGGTAAGTTTACTGTTTCGTGCATACAACCAGCTTACTGAATGTAATATTTCATGTCAAATTTGTGACGATCTTCCTCTAATCTTTACAATAAATCATGAGAATTATTTTTCCACCAGTTTTCAAATTGTGTAAGTAGCACCACAAGTACTACTTTTTTTGTATAAAGATGTAAGAATCCCAAATGAAAGTAAGTTTCCATGGTTATATAAACGTAAACAATGTGCCTGCCGACATTTAGACATCCAGTCCCCAAAAGCTACTAACGCGTAACAAAACAGTGATAACCATAACTATGGCTTTTCTTTTATTTTCAGCGTTACAACTTACTACCATGTCTGACAAAAAATTAGTACCTCTGTCTTATTGTCACTGGCAGCATAGAAAATCTCTATTATTTTTTTCTTATTTATTACAAGTTTTACACTGTAAGTAAGCGTACTGCAGCAAAACATTTTCAACCCAAAAATATGTGCGAAGCGTTATGAGCAGCCTGAAAAATATTATGTAAAGACTTCCTTCCTTCCTGTAAAAATATATAAATATATAGCCCATAAGCAATGATGTTGCAGCATAAAAATAAACAGTATTATATTTTTCGTGTGTACTCAATAAGCGAGCATGCATAGCTAATGGGGCACCATAGCAATTCTAGTTTAGCTAAACCATTTAATCAAAAAACTGCATTTAACATGTATTCGGCGAAAAGTCGCATATTATTGTAGCACTTCTTGCTAATGTTCTTTTGTTAAGTGAGCGTGTCGCGTGTTCAAGTTTGTGTGTGGCAAAACTAGGTAGGGATAAAGGGTATATAAATTATAAAAAATTATTTCAGTGGGGATGATGATGGTAGTAGTAGTGCCACAGAAAAAAAAACTTGCATTAAAGTCATAATAACATCATTTAGTCGAAAATAACACGAGGAGAGTTAAAGTTGCATTGGCGTTATGTATTTTTCCTATTCCTTCCTTTTTTTGCAAACAATGAACACACGAGTAATCTACTTCCGGAATATTAATTGGGTAATGAATAAGAACACCATGAATTGCTAGTTGGGTAACAGGGTTAATATTTTAAGTGAGTAAAAATAGCCACTTGGCAAATAAGCACTTCCTTACGTTGAAGGAGTATTATGTCAACAATTCTTCGTAAGCGACACAGAAAGAAAGAGATGTTCAAAAGATTAACCGTATTTAGTATAAAGTTTGAAATGTTTGCAAATGAAACAAAACATGCATGCCATTTTGGGGATATTTGCGTACACGGGAGGTAGAGTGGAGCTGTTGCGTATTTTTGTATAGGTAATATTTTTTAACAATGAGATGAGAGATGATTGTTGTTGGTACACCTTGACTTCAGCTTAAAACAACATTGTTTGATGACTTTGATTAGTAGTTTGTCTTCAGTAATTGTTTACTTCATGTTAATGGTCAAGGAAAAGGCCATTTGGTGGTGGGGGCGGTTTACGTATGGTGGATCATACAACATATTCACATTTTATGTGTGCAGTGCTGATGGCGATAATAGACATGACTTTGGTTGACAATCAATTAAAGCTAATATTTTCTTTGCGAATTATATAAACTAACAAAGTCACAAGATGATACAGGTTTCAGTCAACATCTTTTTAGTAAAAGGAGTTTGATATTTGTTTAGTTAAGTGATTAAGAATGGTAATGAAAATTTGCCGGTGGTTTTTTCATTATATAAATGCAATTACAGACTACGAGACTACTAAAGACACAATAGGTAACTAAGTCTAACTGTGGACTCAGTGGTGTCTTAGTTTTAATCATGTTTCAACAGTGGTCTTCAGATATTTTTATTTCTTGTAACTGTCAAAATGGTATTTTGTAGTACGAAGTAGTAATGGTAGCCTTAACACTAAAATTAAATAAATGAAAAGATATTTATTTTGTAAGGCTCAAAGCCTTCTTGTGTGACCGACGTGTTTAAGTCCATAAGGATTATTTCTTGACGAGAGACCTAGCATGTCTTCAGTTTGTGGTAGGGTTGGTATTGATAGTAGCCATGGCACAAAATTTCCAATCCACTGATGATGATCAACGAAGAGAGATAGATTATGAAAGTGAGAAGAAAAAATATGTTTTGGTGGTATGGATGAAGCTGTGACTTTTTGCGCTTCTAACGATTTTCTAAGAATTTACTACATGTAATTACAAGAAGAAAACTATAGCATCATAATATACGCCAATTTTCTTCTGTGCTTATGATTTAAACCTGCCTAAAGTTACATAGGAACATTAATTACTTGTAAAAAAGCTAAAAATAGTTCTGGTACTGTGCATTTTTGTGACGATGATGCGGTTTTTACTGGAATCGGGGGAGGTATCAGGTATCCTTATTTTTATCTGGCTAGAGGGCTTCTTTCATAAGGAAATTGCTGCACATTTCAAAATTGCTTGCAAAATCGCAGTTGGGTTTTACATCAATTTTAAAGTTTTCATGAAATGGATGGATGCTTTTGGCGAAGAATTATTTGCCTGTTCTCGCTAAGAATCAGTATTATAGGCAGAATGCACTACCTACCGAAGATTTTAAATTTCGGCAATAACAGCCAATTACGTTTAATATCAATGGACCCAATAACATGGATTGAGGTCTTGCCTTAAGGTATATGACATCCAATAAAATTGTTATACGTTGCATTCTATCTTTTTTTAAAACAGTATTAATTAAGTGCCCGTGCAGTACTTGTTTTGTTGTTTTGCATCGCTTTTGGATTGTGCTAAACCTTCAATTTACTTGTCAAAAATTAGATTGTAAGGGAACTTGCGACAATATGCCTGCATTAATGCACTCCATCCTCGTAACTTTTTTATGCAAATATCATACCAGATCGGGTTACATCACCTATCACTACAGAAACCACATTGCTGTACGGCAAAACACGAGTGAAACGATGTAACCTGCAAGTAGCCCTTGGTCATAGACAACAGACTCTATTAGACAGTCATGGCCACACATAATTTCTCCTGAAATTTGAGACAACAAGATAGTTAAGACTCAAAGGCGATTGTTTTGGTAATATGACTGATAGGCAACTGTCAAAACAACGACGGACAACGTTACTTAATTTTATCATGCAGATTTCATTCTACCACGGAGAGTTTTTTTCCTAATGAAAGGTCCAGGCCGTTGCTTGTTTGGAGACGAAATCATTTTTATAAACTAGCAAGTTTCATAATATTTTGGTCCATATACACTTCATGATTGAAATTCTTCTTTCACTATTTAGTATTTGACATAAAGTTTTGATTTTCAACATCATTATCTGCGGCTTTTCGGAGTGAGCCTTAGCTTTCATTTGTTTGTTGCCGACGAAACTTGCCGATAAGCAGAGCAATGCCATGCATGTAACACTGACCATGGAAACAGTGACTATGACGTGACATCTGATGATGTAACAGGCAATCTATCTCTTTTTATCTGGCTCCTAAACAAAACTTATTAAATGTAGTTGCGAAACCAGCAACAACTTGACTTCTTATTACCACACCAAAACCTCCTATTTTTTGATTGTCACTGCCAACGCCATCGTGATCATTCCGTTACCTGTCAATCATCACATTTTATACTGCATTTTTCATCCAATTACAATTATATTTAGAGTCTTATCATGAAACCCTGTTTTCCCCTTTTGTTCCCATTTCTAAAAATCTAATGAGCATTTCATGTCGTTTACCCAGGCACAATGGAATTAGGTCAGTTCAAATCTGAATCAAATAAGAAACAATCTCGTTATCAAGATTTATGCATCTCTTGTTTGCCCACTTGAAACTCTATATAAAAAGGAGCACGGTTAATAAACAAGCTAAAATAATATTTAAATAAACTTTTCATGACCTACTAGAATTTCAATTTTAATTAGTGTTCGAAAATGATCTGATCAAGTTTTCGTGAGCGTCCACAAAAAAAAACTCGTAACATTCATTAATAATCATATTATCTTTCTATTACTACCAACAACGATCAAAAACTCATGCTACCACAAAATATTTGTATTGTCATGGTAATAAACTGGAGCGGAACAGACTAAAGATGTTACGCAACCAAAAGATATAATTTTTGTAACTATCACAATGACAAATAGAAAACGACTCTGCGTAGCAGTTCATTTAATTTTTATTGCTATTTTGTTGGCTTGCCTCCGCTTTACTGAAAGTTTCATCCTTCAACCCCTGGCCATTTCAACAGTTCGCTATTCACACAAACTCATTCATTCAACGACCTGAAGAGATTGGAAAAAAAAGGATCACGTTTTGAATTGTTTGGAAGTGTGCATATTTTTCATTACTTCATTAGCCGACAAGATCAATAGATAAAAAAGGGGTTTGTATATCATTGGCGTGGTCAATACCACGACAGGTTCAACTGAACTGCGCAAAAAAAATATTGTAGGTTAAACGGGAGATATTTTTTGTCGGTTTGCATGGAAGCTGTACAGGTGCTAATGACAAAAGGACTTAAAAGCCACACCCGTTTTGGTAACGAACTGCATACTAGTATGTAGTACTAGTAGTTAGGTTAAGATTTATGCGATTATAAAAAGGGGATGAATTGACACATGACTTATCTCCCCGTCTAAGCAGGTGAGTGGGGGTGTCTTGGTGACATAATGGCATGCACTGATGATAAGGATAATACTTTTGAGCCCTATTATATGTCACAAAAGAATGTCATGTTATTCAACTGCCGTGACCATCACAAATAAAACTCTTTTGTTAATTAGATTCCCATTTATTTTCGCCAGGCAAAAAAATAGCAAAACTAATTCTTCTCAAGAAATCGAAAGTAAGACGAGTCTTTTTTTTGTGAAGAACAACCTCTGGGTTTCAGGTCACGCCACGTCACGACCGCAACTATCAATAGATTGTCCAAGTGCGTATTTTTATGTAAAGATTGCATATATTATTTCACTTTTGTTGCAATGCTCTAATTACGTCGAATAAGTGGCGCGGTTTTTTATTAAGATGAACCGATACCGTGTACTGTTTTCACGAGTTTTTGTGTTGCATAATCAATGTGGTCATACAAACAGCGACAGAGAAGACAAGTGGTTTTTGTTATGATAATCATGCGTATTGTTTATGCCGAAGATGAATGAACCGTGAAAGTTCCTCGAAGCGAGTTTTGCGCTGAGATCTTTTCATTTGAAGTCAATTACCAGTTTACTCCATAGCAAACATGTTTGTTTATTCAAATCAGATTAGTTCGTCGAATTGTTTGTGAACAGACGCTAGATTCATTGAAAACGAAACTTTTTGTAGAATCCACACTGTTTTTACGTTCCATTGGAATAGATCAGGTGAATACCCAATGACGTAGGTTTCAAGCGTACTGTCGATTCATAAGATTTATTGTGAGCAGGAAACAATTTACTTTTTCCTAGAGTTCTTTTGTTATGATACACGGGATGAATTTCATCGATACCCTTTCCATATTCAGATTTTCCACCTCTCACCTTCTCCTTTGGCATCTTTCATTTTGTGGCTTGCAGCGTCTTTAGGGATTAGCCCAAATCTGAATAAATTCGTTGTCAGCAAACATGACGCCAGCGATAATAATAAAAAGTTTTTCGAAAAACGTAACCTAATTCCACCCAAGGAGGTAAGTTTTGGCTGGTTGTCACTTTGTACGCCTACATTCATCAGGCCTAGTATAAAATTACGACTATGTAAGAAAAAACAGCGGAAGACAGGAAATTATCTTGAGAATGTTTGCCTGCATCTTTTGGTGACACACTTCTCTGATCATTTTTTTTTTGTATTAAAAAAATCTAAATGTATGAGTGTGTTCGTTAAATTGCTAAGTAACAAGGATGAGAATAAAAATGATTATTGCACATTGTAGCCTTGTTGTTACAATTGTAACACTAATTCAATTCTTTTAACAATATATATTACAGATAGAGGCCGACGGATGTGTTAAAAACAATTTTTAAAGGCAGCATTGAATCAAAAAGATGTATTTATTTTTATGTAACCACATTACGTTTTGTGTAGATCAATGGTACATAATACACAAGTTGGAAAATTTTTTGAAGGCTTGGAGTGATATGCTGACTGCTTCGTACAAGCAAACCCTTTTTTCTTTAAGTGAAAGTGATGCGTGGTGAGGCTCGATTAAGATTGTTCTCGTGTTATGAAAAAAAAAATATCGTTCAGCCCAATAAAATATTATATTCATTATAATAACTTTTTTTTATTAAATCTTATAACTTCACAAGCCGGTATTGTTTCTTTCTTTGAGATAGCGATTTTAAAACATTCATTATAGTAAACTTGAAATTTGACGTTTTATAATACTTGTTAAGTTGGTTCTAGCTGATTAATTGATAGCTATAGACACATGCTATGCAAATGCGCATCAAACCACACGGTGATTAAATTAAAAAAGATCATTATGTGGTTTCAGCTTAATCTAAGCTTTAAAAAAAGTTACAAGCATTATAATTTTTATAACTCAGTAAATTCATATTTAATAAGTCTTCTTGTACAGTTTTTTACAATTGAAATTATTTTACACTTTTTTTACAAATACATGCTACGCATAATTTACTTGTTGGTACTACTTAATTACTATGACATCACTGTACAACGGTTCTCTCTACATGGTTTTAATTACTCCTTTCAACTTCTTTTGCGATCATCACAAAGTTAATACTACGGAATAGTTACAAGATTTACATCTAATACTACCTCAAAATTCTATATAAAAGTCTTATGACTAAAATGTTACAACATTAAACCGGTTAACTTACAAGTTGATCTTGAAGGGATTACAAACTAGGGATAAATACATAGTCTTAAAAACTCATTTGTCATTCGCTATTGAATTAAAGCCTTGCGGAATTTTCGGGAGTATGGGGCAAAATGTACGCTAAGATTACCGTTGTAATTTGTATGACAGTTGCTGGCAAGTGCCAATAATTATTTTATAAATCTTTGCTACCAATCAAATCAACCATGATTTTTATCTTCTAAGCACCGTTGTCATACTTTTTACATTGACGAAAGTGCAGTTCTAGATATTCTTGTGTGAGTGTGCGCGTGAGTTTTATCGATAGGTATCAAATTCCATTTAAAGTTATACTATAAAAAGTATTATTGTTGGCATAGACAGATTTGTGTTAAAATTATAATGCAGATAAGAAACTTTCATGCTTCAATGAGCCTCTCATTTCTTTCCTTTAAGTAATACATCCAAATAAACAGTTTTTTTGGGTAAATAGTTAACATCCCCTTTTGCATTGTATAAGATTTGATATTTTTACTGATTTTTCTTTCAGCGTGAAGTATATCATGACTAAGACTTATTCATTCATTGTTCAATGATGAGATAGTTTATCACTAACAGTTTTGGCTTACCAATCGTGTTTAATTTATGGCACGCAGTTGATTAAAATCTTGTCGTGTTTAGTTTCTTTGACTAAAAATATCATTATGATTGATTTTTTGAGATGACCTTTTTCAAACAAAACTACAAATCGTGAAATATAAACATTTCTTTTTGAAAAAAATTGCTTTGCTCTTCAAAATAAGAATTGTCTTCCTTTCAATCTGTAATAGCAATCACCTTGATAGCAACTGTACCACAATGACATAATAAACTCCTCAGTCAAGAAGAGTGTTTTGTTCCGGGAATACAAAAAAATATATCAGTTTTTGCGCTCACGCAATCATGAGAAAACCCAAGTG
>JAAXOA010002978.1:0-12240 GCA_036561885.1 Salina celebensis
TTATTGTTCCACTGATTTCCCCCAGCAATCTCTGTACTGCAGAGAATGCGATGAGCGGGACAGTGTGTGTATAATTGTAGAACCTCTTCAAGCATTCCTTCCCTCTTATACTACTTCGTTATTTAGCTCAAGTGAAAGCTTTTCCGTTTATGGTTCACTTTCTCACGACCGTACTCTTCTGTGACTTTCTAACTTACGGATTTTAATGTGTTCTTATGGCTCACCGTAATATCTCCAAAGCCATATTTTTCAGTATTTTCATCCACCTCCGCAAATTGAGGCTTGCCTATCTTCTCATAAACTTTAACCGAGAAAAGTTTGCTTGAGAAATAGAAGAAAATTGAATAGCCCAAACCTAACTTTTGCGTACATGTTGAATTGTGAAACGTGTAAAGTTAGCGATGAGCCATCTTGAAAAGTCTTTAGCTCAAAGTGACAATAGCATTTTTGTACAAAAAAAACACACTGACTCTCGCCAGTGTTGCATAAGATATTCCTCCACGGAAGGAAAAGAGCAACCAAGTTCCATGACGAAAAGGACACGCACACACATGGTTTGTAAGGCATAAAAGAGTTCACAGCATGGAGGATTTCAATCCCTGATCCAGGCAAAATCCAGAGACCATAAACACAAAGGAGAAATCGAACTAGCCGAGTGACTCGGAGTATCAGCAGGAGTTTCATCTCTGGAAAGTTAGAAGCTCTGGTGTTGCTGCTCACTGTGAACGAACAGCTCTAGAGAATGAGCACGAGAGAAAAAGGCAATGTGAAAGGTTGACTATATGCGTACATCTTCTTTCTCCAGTGTTTTTTTTATCAAGTTTTTCTCTTGTTAATATTACACGGGTGTACCTTTCGTCTTGTTTTAAACCCAGTAGAAAATTTCGTTAAAACTCTACGTTTGGCCTGAGAACTATGAGAGAGAAAGTTGTACTAGGAAAATTATGAGCTAATATAAAATATTCAGGAAATACCGGCGCTCTGAAGATTTTACAGATGCATCCCCAGCGCTAACCAGGCTCTCAGAAGTTTGAGACTTGAGTCGAGGTTTCCTTTGGTGATGCTGTTGTTGCTGTTGCTCGCGATGATGGTGGTGGTGGTGTTGTCGGTGATGATGATGCTGTTTCTGCTTCTGTAGTTTCGATGATTCTTCCGGTTTGGAATGTTGATGTTTAGAAAGACTGCTACTACTGCTACTGCTTCTACAAGGTTCAGCTGCTTCCACACGTCCATCTGACATTCTTCGTGTATGCTTTATTGCCCTTTAAAAGCAACCAGGGCAGAAGAGAAAAGAGAAAAAACAACATACATGAGTAAAACTTGTGTGTTTTGGAATATATCGCAACAGCGGGGGAAAGTGGAATGTGCTCTGGTTATGACAACTGGTCAGAGCTTGCCAGATTTCCCTCCGTTTTTTTACCAATATTTTCACTACCATTAGGAATCTCATTAATTTATACAACTCTCAATGGTCTCTGATAATAATCAGATCGTGAAACCAGACATGACTCTTACGTGAGCACGTAAAACTGTTAATTCTTCACTATCACATTACAAAACAAGGATGTATTTTATAGCTTGGGTGAAAACACCATGACTCTGGTGGCCGTACTGCCTTTTCTATTATCTGCTTGTCATGATCTAGATGAGTTTTGTATGGTTTGCAGTGACATTTTATGTTATTATGAGACTACTGCGAAAGATAAAGTTACGCAAAATCATGATCGGAGCTTCCTGGCATGAAGTATTTAAATTTAGACTAGGCGGAACTTCGCACATTGCCTGGTGCAGTGCATTGTGTACTGACATGAAAACAAATTTCATGTGCTATGAATAATCAATATTTCCTTTCCTTGCCATCAACTCATCTGTGAAAAAACCCACCAGTTTTTTGTTTTAAACAATCTACAAAGAGAAAACTTCCAAACTAAACAACGTCAATACCAAAAAACGTAAAAGAGGCAAGCTTCACAAATTAACATAGGTCCACAGTCCACACCCTTCTTGTTACGTTAAAACAAAAGTTTTAAAATATAGCTAAAAAAATTGAAATGGTGGATATTTTTGGTTATCTAAATTCCTTTGGAACATTTCACCGTTTAGATCCTATGCATGCGAAAAATCTCCTAATACACATACCTGACCTGTTGTTGTAAGTGGTAGGGAAAGTACCGAACTATTCTTCTAACTATGCTTGACTCAAGCTGTTTCAAGTTTCAGGACAAACAAGAAAAAGCAAAAACAATTTCATCGTAAATAGAAAAAATAGTGCGCACATGTTGCTATCAATTTTCTGGCACATGAAATATTTCATGGCTCAATTGGTCACAGTCATATCTATACTTGTAGAAACAAAGTTTATCCTTGCAAGGCAGTAGTCACCTCGGAGAGGAAGAAAACTTGTGTTTTTCATTTTTGAAAATGCTATTAGTACACACATCACAGAGCCAAGATAAAACGTGATGCTGCTCGTGTTATTTATCTCACTCAAAGCCGTCTTATCACCACACTCATAGTCACTCATATTTATGAAAAAGGCCTTCGAAACAGTCTGGGAAAATATGATCTCCGCCTTCTTCCTTGTAAGAAAATGACATGAGCTTATCCAGCTCTTTTGTCTTGCTTCCAGACTACACGCGTTTGCGTATTTCCACTCTGTAAATATACAAAACTGCTTCCAGCAGCAAAAAATGCTGAAGTTGTCTTAATACCAGAGATCTACGAATTAGAGCCTTTTTTAAACATTTGCATATCCCAGAGGTATACACACCATAGCAAAAAAAAAGTGAGAGACAAAAAATAGAGAAAATACTGAGTTGTAGTACTTACGCTCACATGCACGTCCAACCACGTGCTTGCTCAACACAATGAGGAGGGATTTTCCCTTTCTCCTTTTAGTCGTTTATAGTTGACTGATCGCTCCACAGCTTGGGGAAGACGGAAGTTATTGCTATAATGGAACTATTAGTTTCACCACACTATTGTTGATCATTTTGATGTCACATGGCTTCTAATGAACTTTTAAATGTAATGCCATAAGGTGACAATTTCCCTCGAGAAATAATGTTTTTTTCATGAGCAATTTATAACTACATAGAACACACCAACGAAACGGAAGCGATGCACGTGTGCAACCATGTTATACAATTGCGCAATATTTTCATGGCAGTGAAAACAAGACAAAAAAGGTTTATTTGCCAAAGCGTTACTGTTTTACTAAATTGCACTTAAGGAAGCGTGTATATTTCATTGTCAATTAACAATCCAATAGCAAATGAAAAATTTGCGTTGTAGCTCCATTCCAAACTTGTTTCCACAAATTTCTGTTTCAATTATTCAGGCAATTCTCATCTATTTTTGTTGCACGTCCATACAAATGCCGATTCAAGTTACAATTTAGAATCTTCCATCGATTGCTTTTATCTTTGTAAGAAGAGCTCTGCTTGAGCACTTAAATAAGTACTCAAGTTGAAAACTGTTTTGTGCGTACAGTGTAGTAGATAGTGAGTTATGACAAGACACAGACAATTTCGATCGAGAGATATTTTTTTTCCACGAATAAAAAAGAAAGCAGGAACAATATAAAAATTGATCTTTACTTTGTACCGCTCTTACACAATATTGGACAGTGTTCTGAAGAGAAAGGAAACAGCTTCCTGCCTCCTTCAGGCGTATTAGTACGCTTCTGGACGAGGTTGTGGTGGATGCAGTGGTAGACTTAGTTCTTCCCAGCGTGCCAGCTACTTTCCAAATGATTTTTATAGTTGTAAGCTTACCAAACAAAAATGACGTGGGTACGGGAAAACAAGTGCCCCCATCCAAGAAAAGCGCTACGAGAGAGAATCCTTTTTTCGGGAAAACGTGTGACTGTGTCCGTCTTCGCTACTAGTTCCTCTGTATGCGGTACTACTCATGAACCAACGTTTTTCAAAGGTACAAAATTTTTCTTTCACTAGCTATCCATACCAGGCTTCAGGTCTAGTTCTAGATTTTTTTTTCAGTCTCTACCATGGAAATAATATTTTAGCTACAGACTCCCGTATAACATTGACAGAAAGATTTCTCTTTCTCTTGTGAGTTCGTAAAACGGACGGATGCACTGACTAACTTTCCCTTCTCATTCTGATACCGTCACTACCACTACTATTTTCATAATAAAAGTAGCTCTGTTGCTAACATCCTTTTTTTGAGCAGCATCCCAGCTACCAGCAGCACATTACGAGAAAAAAACAGGGCCTGGCAGTTGCGACGTGGGAATAACAGTGAAGTTTTTCTGTCTTGAGTTGCGCTATGTTAGTCTACTACATGAAAGCTAGTGAAAACACTCATAAACGATACAAAAAAAGCGAAGCAAGTTTAAAAACGTTAAAAACTTTTAGTCTGGTTCCCAGTCAGTAAATGTTTTTATACTTGTAAAATACCAGTACTATGTATTTTTCTCTCTGAGTAAAGGCGGAAGGAAGGAGTCGCTAAAATTCTATTACAACATCCTTTTGAATTTAGTTTGGTTTAAATTTTTTTGTTGCAAAGGTAAGTAGGGGAGTTGCTATAATGAAACCTTATGCATTCAGGATTTTTTATTTCAATAGGATGTAAGACGCAAGCTTACCATTTGCCATTACGCATAAAAAATACCAAGTTTTTCATTCACATTCCATGTAAAAGACCACAAGATAATATTTTTTAGTAATCGCAGTTTTCCATTTTTGTTCCTTTTCTTAAGCAGGTGTACGTTTTCGCGTATCACGCTTTTTCACAAGTTCTTCGACCGAGACTCAAGTCAACGTTGCGTTCCTTTAAAAATATCCGTGTGTGGAAAGTGTACGGAAATCTGGTGTTTCCATTATGGGGTTTTTGGTTTTCCTTACTCATTTTTTTTTCTTGTTTCAAGCAAAGAATCCTTTTTTTCCCTTCCGTAAGAGAAGATTCCATTCATTTGACTTTCCCTTTTTCTCACTTTGAAGAAAGTGAATGCAGTGATGTCAGTCGAAATGTGAATAGGAAGAAAATAATGTAATTGCGGAAGTAGCACAGGAGTATAATCTGAAATAGATATAAATGTAAATAACTTGGTAGACTTATCAAAAGGATGAACGGGAAAAAGGGGAAATTGGGAAAAGTGAAGAAAATGCCCAGAAAAGTGGTTAGAAGAGAAAGCAAACGAAATTTACAATAAGAGAAGCAGTAAACCTGAGAGAAAGTAGTAATGTTGAATGGTTTTTCTGTGAAAGACTGTACCAAGAGTTTTCTTGGGAAAAATATGGAGCAAAGAGAAAGAACGGTTTTCTCCATTTGCTTTATGAAGTACAATCGCTTTATTTCATGGGTGGAACAGGCGTCAGCATTGTCACTTAAGAAAGAAAACTACTTCCACATTTTTTCAAAGTGGCTAACTAAAACATTCCTTTGCAAGTAGAAAGTGAAAAAGATCTCATAATGAAAGTGTGAAAAAAACTTTGTACGACTTCTGTTTAAAAGGAGTAATTAATCCAGCTCTTGGACTTGTGACAGATCCCTAAAATGAAGATTTACAGTTATTGTTGTGTTTTACTGTGAGCGTTTGTGAGATAATGCTTTAGATAATTACCGCGATAAAAAGAAAAAGTCGTTGGTTGATCTCTCTTTCTCAGGCTTTCACCTTCATACGACGAAATAAAACAATGCTGTTCATCATATAAGAAAACTTAATTCATTAATTTTTAGAAAATGAAGGAATGTTACGTAACATTGTGAAGAAACCTTTAACTTAACTATACTCAATTCTCAAGAACTGTCGCGCGTCATCCGGTACAAAATGCTAAACAAGGAATTGCTTTTAGACCAGCTGCGGGGATTTTTCATTCAATTTTTAATGCATTTATTTCTGCAAGTCTATGGATTGGATGTGTCAATGATTGAAGGAGTGACAATGAATGACATACAGCTACTAGATATTTGCAAAAAGATGAATGGATTTTGGGCAGATCTCATGGTCTTCAATGCATACAAATGGCAGCAGCATCGAAAACTGTTATGAAAAAGCAGTACTTTGTGTATAAATATAAAATTGTGATCAATGTTTCCATTTTGAACACGAACTAACATCTGCTCAGAATACTTCTACTGTGACCGGTGGTTATGACATGATTGATGGGAACCGTAACATGGACCATCAATTTGTAGGTTTGTTTGAAGTAGAACTGGATAGTATGCTAAATTATGACATATTTGCCCTTCGTGGGCCCGTGTAGTAAATGGGTTAATAACATCACAGTCATCCTCCCAAGGGCTTACAATACATGTCTTCAACAAAATGTGTTGTTTTGCGTGATACAATAATATCAAACTAAATGTAATTCTTAAAATGAGGTCAGGTAATGCAACAACGGGTCGAGACAAAAATGTTTTTTATTTTATTTTATTTATGTAATGGAGCAGTCAAATGGTTAACGCGAAAATGATAAAATGGAACTGGTTATATTTAATGTGGAAAGCAAAATATATGTAGTTGTACTGTACTAAAATATAAAATAGGATAATACATCGGGCAGTTTACAAATCGTCGATAACGTAGTTTGGATGAACAACTAAAAATGGATCTGAGTCCCCTTCCTCAGTGCTCATTTCAGACTCCAACAGAAGAAATCACGACGTGATCCTAGAGAAAAAACGAGGGAAAGTTTTAATGCAAAGTTTCTTTTAGCAGGAAAGTTTTAAGCAACAAGATTTATACAATGATTATTGATATTGATATGTTACCTTGATGAGGCGGTCGATAACCTTTTCTACAAGTGTCTTCTTCTCAAGTAATTCTTCCTCAGATTCAATGTCATCCCCAATTTCTTCCAAATACCACTCAACGATTTGGCTTCGCTTCAGTCCTTCAGATTCAACTCCGAGTGCCTCACTTTCATTTTCCTTTCGTCTCATGTGCAGGAGCAAGAGCTGGGTTAACGAGTTGAAATCCTCATAAGAAAGTTTCAAAACTTTCTTCTTCCCACCTGCCCGAACGCTCTGCGAGTCTCCGATATTACTCTCTTCATCCATTCTATCGGAAATTGACACGTCTCCATCGTTCATATCATCCTCAACGACATCCCTGTCTCTTTGGAGCTCAGAGTCATCCTCAGGGATTCCAGCTGCGTCTTCTTCCTCTTCTTCCTCCCCGAAATCGATGTCAGGTTGCTCAACACGAATGATAGATTTGTTCAGTAATTTGAAAGCATCCTCCACATGCTTCTTCGAAACCTATCCAACATAATTCTTGTTAGCAACTTGATACATTCCAAAACATTATAGCAGATTAACAGCTTCATTCAAGTACCTGATCAAGACAGTGTAGTCTTGCCATGGCTTCAGAAAGGCGAACCAAGCTTTCCAATTGACGGACAGTAATTTTCCATGCGGATCTGGACCCAATACCACAATCTCTCTGTCGTAAGCTTTGATAACACTTCACGAGATGAACAGCAGCATCCTATTGGTTCAAAAACTCATTTGTTAGAAACTAATCACGATACTCCAAGTAGACCACTGAGGTTTAAGTATCCACTTACTTTGCTAATAGTGGGCTTGAATTGTCGAGCAAACATAATGTATCGCAGAATGTCATCTTGAGAATAGGTCCTATCAACAGATTCCTCCAAACGTGAGTGAAGAATCCAAAATTTTTCTGGCGATAGCATAGTCTGTAACCTCATTTGTGTCATCAATCAAGATGAAAAATAGATCGAACCGGGACATGATAGGAGCTCCGAAGTTAACATTTTGACGTAAAGATTTTGATCTCTCATATCTGCCACTAACTGGGTTAGCAGCTGCAAGAATCGAAGTACGAGCATTCAACGTGGCTTTGACACCAGCCTTGAAAATAGCAAGAAGACCCATAATCAAATTTCCAATAATCCGCACATCAAACGAAAACTCAATTATCCAATCAACAATATTAACCGAATATGCATCAAAAGTACCTTTGTAATAGAAATAGTCTGCTGTTCCATTGCTTCGTGAATGGCCACCTGATCTCTTGGATCCATTTTGTCAAATTCATCAATACAACACACTCCGTTATCGGCCAACATCAAGGCACCAGCCTCAATTACGAACTCGTACGATTCTTCATCTTTCACAACGGCAGCAGTTAAACCGGCCGCACTGGAAGCCTTTCCAGATGTGTACACTGCTCTAGGACTAAAGTCAGCCACCTGTGTATAAAGAGAACAACGTTAAATTACCAATTGAACATACACATACCGGCACGTATACACATATTCGCCTGATTGTTTAACTGCTTAATTGCTAGTATCTAAGCATCTCGTAATTGTGCACAACGCTTTGCTTTATCTGATAAGTTACCTGCTTCAAAAACTGAGACTTTGCAGTACTGGGATCTCCAACAATGCAGACATTAACATCACCACGAAGCGCAGTACCCTCCTCAGTGGTTTTAGGTACTCCACCGAACAGCATAAGCAAGATTCCTCGCTTGACTTCATCATTTCCGTGCACAGTAGGGAAAAGACTAGTCACCAGATTGGTATACAAGTTTTTGTCTTGAATCATTTGAAAAATCTTGGCCCATTCTTGTTCGTTCATTTGTTTTCGGAGCGAATCCTTAGAAATATCCTCCAAAAACCCATTCTTTTCCTGCAAACTGTATTTAAAAAAATAAAAACTCAGCGTTATCATAAATTCAAGAGAAATATAAGGATTGAAAAATAGATCTTCATCAGCAAAATGAAAGTACCCTGGGATTCGTTGGTCTGATATTACATCCCAAAAATGCCAATCTGTAATGAAGATCTCGGGCTCCCAAAGCTCTTAAACCCTGATAAACCCTCGTTTTCGTCAGCTCCTTCAGCCTACAATATTAAACGATGAAAAATAAGTTACAATTATCAATACTCCGTTAAGAATGATTGTTAAGTTTGAAATTACTCTTGTTCGATTCCCAGTTTCGGCCCTGGCTCCTGGAAGATTGAGAGCTCCTACGTCAGGAACCACAATCAGAGTTCCGGTGAAGTCACATCGGTCACCAGCCTGAGCAAGCTCCACGCATTCAGATCGAACAATAACTTCCAAACTGCATCAAACAAAAGTATCAAGGTAGTTTTTGTGAATATTTTCAATAAAACCAATCCAGTAACTGGAGAAAGAATTTGAATTTGGTCTTTCATTACCTTCTTGGAATGGATCCACGGGGCAGCTCCGCTTGTGTTTCTTGAATACGAATCTTCTGGAAATCCACAAATTTTGACTTGGTAGCGTCCAACTCAAAACGGCTTCGGTTACCGCAAGCCTGATTTGTGCATACGCTAGGTTGTGTGTACTGCGTTTGGAAAATACATCAAGCATTACTCGATATGACCTATGGGCAATTGCCTTGTTGCTTTTGCTAACTGACCTTGAATTGCTGCTCAACATCTTTGATGATAGTTTGACAATCCAAACAAGTGAAAGTTCCTGTAACCAGCTCCGGATGAACAGGATGTGTACGGACAACCTTTCATGAACACGAAATGATTAATTAGCTACTCTAGGTTAAAATTTTCTGAAACCGATAGGCAAACATGTAGCCATACCTGTCCCGAAATGCGTATGAGTGTTCCAACTTTAGCCGTAGACAGTTCTCTCACTTTCAACCGAGAGGGTACATCAGTTAATGAAACAAAACAGTCCTTGTTGTTATCCAAATTCACTTCCGCCGAATCTTTTGCAAAAGTTTTTCACAGCACGGCAAAGGAATGGGTACATCCTAGGAGAAAGACATTGCAAAGTTCCATTATCATACACTTACTTAACTTATTCACATCATTGGATACTATTGCACGTACCGAAAATACTCTTCAGTAATGACGGTAGCCAGACTCTGGTTGTGAGTCTGAATATCCGAAAAGCTTACAGTAATTGTCGTCCGATCAGGTTTGATAAGTTCCTGCGCTTCCGCCAAATACTTTGGCTCATCACGCTCCTCATCTTTAAAACTAAAACAATACATCATCCCAAAATTAGTATGCAACAATCCATCTGACACATCAAGAAGCCAATCAAGTTCATATATTCAAGCCAGCAATTGTATTTAACTTACTCTCTCAAAAAATCCTGGAAAAGCTTTTGGATCCTTTCTCCGACTTCATCAGCCACAAGGGGCCTGCCACTTCGGGTTGGTGCAACATCCATGATTAACTTTTATTACCGTTACAAAATTCACTCTTTATTTCCAAAAAGCACTCCAAACTTCTTGTCTGCGTCTGAATGTATTAGAAACTTTAATTAAATCCTTCCAAACTGCAAGTTTCCCGACACCAAACAACTTGTTGTCCACAATATCACATCAGCACTCAAACCACTACAAAGCATCTCCCTTGAATAACAAAAAGCAGCCGCATTTGCTAAACAAAGAAAACAAGCAGATCCCGTGTGTTGACAGATTTCCCTATGCATCTTCTCTTCTACCCAAAAAGCGCCTCTTCTATTTTCTCACCCGCTGTTCGAGTTTGATACGATCGGGGCATCCTGAGACGATTCGAGTTTGTTCCAATTCCACCCGGTGTTTCTCTGTGGTCCACATGTGTAGGATGATTCGAGTAATGAAAATGTACAAATGAAGAAGCAAAAAACGCTTGGAGGATGATGATCATATGGAATTAGAATGTACAGCGACAAGCGTTCTCTTATACCCGAATTAGGCAGCGTAGTTGCAAACGCTTGCCAGTCTCTTTTTGGATGACAGTCCATACAAAGAGGTTCAATAAACTGTTTTCATCCTTTTTTTATTATGGTAGGTTGATAAAAAAGTGACGTTTGATGCAATATAAAAAAGAGCTCGTTAGAAAATTAAAGTTTTCATGAAAGCTTCTTTTTAGTTAATTTTTTCATACAAGCAAATGTTGGTTTTCAACTGGATGAGTGAGAATCAATGAAAAAAGGAAAAAATATTAGTTTTTAACTGAGATGTTTGTAGAGCTGTCGTAAGGTGGAAATTGTTTTGTTTGGAGATGAGGATTTGTCAAAGGGTGACAGGGAAAGTATCAGTTTGAAGATTGAGACAAATTATTGTTTTGTGTTAGCTGAGTACGTGGCATTTGGTACTGCGTGGGCGTTCTGTCAATCAATGTGCTCAAGGTGAGTTGCGTCTAAAAAATATATAATTCTTGTATAATATTATTAAGTAGAGTATCATTTCCAATTTTGGTTTCCAGACTGAAACTTTATCGATACGGTTATTCGCTATGAAACTAAGTTGGTGCTGGACCATTACGGGATTGCCATCTCGGGTAATTGTTCAATATATTGAGTGTTCAACAAGTGTCATTGTCTATAAAACTTGCATGTAATTGTTCATATCTTACAGGTTGTCATTTGGTTCCTGTTATATTTTGTGCTATGCGCTGCTCAAAATGGCTCAGGCTCAAAGAAGGGCCAAGTATCTTTGGAATCCCTCACAGACATAAAGGACTTTAAGAAACTTCTTAAAACTAAGACAAACGTGTTAATATGCTTTGGCAGTGGAAAATCTTCATTTGATAAAGATAGTGTGCTTAACGTTCTTCGTGAAACGGCCCAAGGAGTGAAAGGTTTAGGAACTATTGCAGTTGCGGATTGCAGTGGGTGCGTATAAATTGTAATCAATTTGTTACAAATCTAATTTGTAGTTTGCTTTTTATATATGTGTACCTGGTTAAACTTATATATTATTTTCTGATATATTCTTGCACAGAGAAGTCAAGAAGAAACTATGTAAAAAGGCCAAAGTACTTCCAAACGAGGGTGAATATATATTGAAGCATTATCATAACGGTGATTTCAACAAGGACTACGATCGGGCCATCAAAGTTGCATCATTTGTTAACTTTATGAAGGATCCAACCGGAGATTTGCCGTGGGATGAAGATGAAACTTCAAAAGACGTAGTGCATATTGCTGATAATGCGGTATGAAAATGTCACTAAATAATTACTAGAAATTTATGTTGGTGTTCTAAGTTTAAGGTTATTCGTAAACTGTGTTATTATCTGCAGGCTTTAAACAAACTTTTGAAAAGGGAGAGCTCTAGTGGAACAGGAATTCTGATAATGATGTATGCGCCTTGGTGTGGGTTTTGCAAGCGAATGAAACCTGATTATTCCGCTGCAGCGACAGAAGTAAAGAATTCAGGAGATGGAATCATAGCAGCCCTTGATGTAAACAGACCGGAAAATGGGGTTATCCGCCAGAAGTACAATATCACTGGATTTCCAACTTTACTCTACTTCCGGTAAA
>JAAXOA010002979.1:0-12240 GCA_036561885.1 Salina celebensis
AAGTATTTCGTTTTCCTGTCCTTTGCGTCGTAGATTTCGTGTCCGTTGATGACGGAGAATGACAACGATGACTACGAAGAGATAGGTATTCTTTCAAAGAAAAAAATGCGATATAAAGCATTTCACACAATTGTAAGCGAGATAAGCCGGAAACCTGTGAATGAAGGAATGCTAGTATGGTACGCGATTTTAGAATTTAATCGGCGCATGTTATCATGTAACGTGCAACTATTCACATTCACAATGAGGATTTTTCTTCCAGGATGGATTATTTTACCAGAGTATTAACTACCTTTCCGGAAATGATTGAAAACAAGAGTAACCTATCTAACTTGCTGCATTTTGGATCTTCCTTTTTCAACACTCGTTATATGCTACGCAGGGAATTTTTCCAGTTCTTCTCAAGTTTGCTAGACGCAGAAAAATATTTGTGGAAGCAGAATGTACTTCAAGGACCAAGTGACATATGGCCAAACATTTGGGATTTAACTATTAGAAGCTTGTCAGTGTGCGAAGGGAAGGCAGAAGCTGTCAACCTACTTCGGAAACTTCTACGGGAAATTCGGCCAACCAATATTACCCCACTATTGATGATGTACGTAAATGGTACGATGCCGTTGGTAGAAGCTAGTTTGCACTTGCTTTCTGAGTACTTGACCCTGACTACCCTCCCAATTCAGCTTAAAGATAGTGGCTTTGCAAGTCAAAGTATTGTATTGGATGACAGTATCGCATTTTCTACATGCCCCCGTATAGCTCTGACACGATGGATCCTCAAAATGGTCAATGTTTGTGCGACATGTTCGGAAAAACTCGTGGCAACTCTCTTGTGCTCATTAATAGTGAAACAAACTGAATCTGTGCTCATACAAGAATTTGAAAAGCCTCCAGGATCTGTCAAGATCCACCGAGACTTTGAAAGAAAACTGTTTAAGTTGAGTTTTGTGAAAGAAAGCGAGTTTGTTGAGGAAGAGCCGAAATCTGCTGTCACAAAACAAGCTATTGTTGTTGAAGGGACGGACTTGATTTACCTGGCAAATGTGGCCGAACGATTAGCTGATGCTTTGCAAGTGAATTTCGATAACAGTCACCAGGATGGGTTAGAAAAGTTGTACAGAAAAGTAATTGTGTGCATCAATGTGTTTAATCTCATCGAGAAGTATTCAATCGGGGAAGGAACATCTCCGGGTTCAATTGGCTTCAAAGCGGTTGTGAGTAGATTGTTTGATAATGGAATGAACCAGTGCAGCCAATTAATCTTGGCCAAACTTACAAATCCGGATGTGCCTGGTCAACAACCAAACGTTATAACAAATCTACTTGCAAGTTCCCGAAAATTGCTGGTGACTACTAAACTAAGTGACAAGATTCGTCAAATGGTATGTCAGAAACTAGATGTGCAAGTTTTAGAACTTGTTAAACGGGTATTTAGATGTCAACTACCGCGTTACATTCGAGGTGTGTATAATTCACTCAATTATTTATGAGTTGGTATATTTAGTATGAATCGGATCGCGTAATTTAAAACATATCATACCTGTCGTAGGGTCCATGATCCATAACGATGGTGGAATAGCGTACCATGCAGAGAACCTGGAAAGTAACATCCGGCTACTTGAGTCAGAACCGCTCGATAAGCCTGAAGAGTTATACTTAATGACATCACCAGACCCAAAGTACGAGAAGATGTCTTTAACCGCTTTAGAATTTCTACTGGACTTCGGCTCATGTCGTAAGTTATCTGATTTTATTTACTTTTTAATGCTGTCTCGTACATATTACTTAAATAGTTTTGTTTTTTTGTTGGAACAATTATTTGCTAGCAGATCAAAAACTTGATTTGTTCGTGGAATTGCTGCGAGATCTTATGGCAGAGCGGGCTGTATGTGCTCATCTTTATCTATTCAACGCTGTAAGAATCAACATATCAAACAAGCAATCCATACTTATTATTTTAATTTTTACTCCACAATACAATGTTTACTAATCTACTAACTTATATTTCGGACTCCAACAGATGAACCTGTTGATCTCAAGAGTTACGGAACTCGAGAAAAGTATGGGGATGCAGGACTTGTTGCAATTAACTGTGGAATTGATTCAAAAAATGTGTAGAGCCTACTATATGAATTCGGATTGTTGTGCAAAAATGTGGAACTTATTTCGAGGTAAGACTATTCATGTACTTGACACCTAAGGTTTAGATTGATATCTAACATTGTGTTACCATCCTACCTAATTTAGACTTAACACCCCATATTGCGAGTCATGGAGGTGTCATCAGTGAACGTTTCATGATCCTCTTTGGAACGGCATTCAAGCTGTTGCGTGACAAAAATGAGAAAACTTGAAAACAGAAATACCAAATTGTTGCTCCGAAATGTATTCCAGGCGCTCTCTGCTCTTTCGAAGGTGAAAAATATCACCCAATTACGATAATACGAAACCTCAGTTTGGGTTGATTCCTTAAAGTTTCTTGTTTCTTTGTATATTTTAGAATGACCCAGGTTTGACCTGGAGTGTGTTCACTGCCAGTCAGCAGCAGTTCTGGATTTTGGAAGAAGTGCATATTTTTTTCGCACATGCCTGTCATGAGGTTCGGCAAGCAGTAACGGATATGATTTGCGTTATGTATGAAAACGCCAGTCCATTTGACTACACAGAAGGAATAATCATTGAATCTCAGGATCACGAAATGATGGACGCTACCTCATTGACGTACCAAAACAGAAGGAAGGACTTTCTAGATAAATTGTATGAAGCACTTATTCATCAATTGTTAACTGTTGAATCTGATCTTTCTGAGGAAGAAACTACAGAGGAGTCCGTGAATCGCACCATCCTGGCGCTGGCATGTGTGACTCGTTTAATATTCGCGTTTCCTTACACACAAAAGCAAACCATCATGCAACTGATTACCATCAGTTAAGGCTAAGAAGATGGACATTGATTTAGTATCACGAGCGTTGGAGTATGCTTCTAAGAGTGCCCATCAAACACTGTGCTCTCATTTGTCGTACATTTTAAAGCGGATTATGAAACTCAACATGTACACGTTTGACCAGTTACCCCACCAGTTCTTTGGATTTGAAGTTCGGAAGGAGTTCTTCAAGAAGTTTCGGAACGTTATTACAGTTGAATACTTTGAACAAGGACGAATTCAAGAATTAAAAGATTGTGCTGACGAAGCTGCTTTAACATTGGATGGATTAATTCAAGCTAGTTGTGGGGTGATTATGGCAAGACTACTTCCAGGGCTTCATGGTTCCAGACTTAACATTGAGAAGTCTACTGAAATACAACGAAGATTGTATAGTTCATTAGGAGGCAAAGAAATTTGCGATCGTTTGATGTTCTCCTCGATAAGTGATGTTATAATCAACTTGATCTCTTTGATTTTCGAACCTGCAATTGGGGCCAAATGGAACTGTGAAGGTATCAAAATGGTTGAACCGGTGCCCCCGTATCATTCTGAGGACACTATTGCAAATTGTCTGAAGTACCTGGAAAACTTGATCCCACATGAAAATGTAAGCGTAGTTGGAATATTGGCTAGGACGTCTCCTGCTAGTTTGTACATGATTATGCTCAACTTAATCACAAGAGTACATGAAGCCCACAATTATTTGGAAAAGTTTTGGCGAATTCATCATTTCAGTTTCTTTATAAACACTTTACTGGAGGAACCCCCTGAAATATTCGAACTGATGAAGGAATACGTTTGTAATTTCGCGTTCAATGCTTATCTAAGACTTTTAGCTGGGGAAAGTGGAAAGAAAATGGAGAAGCAAAGTGTGCTATTTAGTAAAGTTCTACTGAAGTTAGTCTGCATCCTGGTTCAGCAGATATCCGAAATCTACCCGTCCTTAATGGAGGTCCATTTCGTACCGTTGGTCCGAGGCGTAGTGGCAAAGATCTTGCACAGTCCGAGCTTATTTGAAGACAGCAAGCCTTTGTTGGACTACTTGCTTATTCAGAAGAAGGATGTTTTCACAAATCAAATAGTATCTTTGGACCCATTTCCGTCTACTATTGCGGATTTCAAAGCTTATAGTGAAGTTCATCTAGAGTTGAAATACGGAACAAGAAGGAGCGACTGGTTGCTTTCCAAAGAGCTTGAGCATTTTTTGACAGGAAGTGAATTTGAATGTGAACCAACAAAGGAGAGGTTAATATTTTTAAGGGATCTTTTGTCTCAAGGCAAGAGAGATTTGGATAGGCTGGTGAGAAATCTGGAAAATAGACAATTCTCGGAAGAATGTGAAGAAGACCCACTCCATAAAATAATCCAGATGCTAACAACACTCTCAGTATCGTCGAGCGATGAGTTTCTCGTAATAGAAGCATGCAAGTGTCTTGGAGAAATAGGTCCAGTCGATCTCTCAGTGCTCGTTCTACCCTCTTGTAATAATGGTCAACCAAAAGTAACTAAAAACGACGATGCAGTTAACGCGATTCTGGAAACATTATCTCGCTACTTGTCTTCATCCGACATTCGTTTAGTGACTGCTGCAGGGGAAGTGTTGCAGTCATACCTTGCGTTTAGTTTACCTGCTTCTGCTGCCACGAGTGAATATGCCGATCAGCGTTTAAAAAAACTTTTGATGCCATTCTTTCAAAAAGAGCGGATTGGTTCTGTGGAGAAGGTGGAAGTCAACACGTTGGAAAACAATCTAGCTTTAAACGAAATGGACGAGCAGATTAGTTACCGGAATTGGTTGACGCAATTAACAATCGGAATAATAGAGTGTTTCAAGAAGGAATCGTCGATGCTGTCAACTCTATTGCCATTATGTCACCTTCGATTAGATTATTGCGAAGCAATTTTTCCGTATGTGGTTTACATGTGTTTACAAGGTGGACGGCCGAACCCGATTGTCAAAAAGATCATGAGTAACTACTTCAGAGGTTTCTTTACCAAGTTTCTAAGTAATTTTAACTCGGTAACTGATGCTTTGCGAAGTGTTACTCCATCCAGTAGTAAGATTGTTATGAAATATTGATCATTACAGTTATATTATTTTTGGACATTCGAAATTAGCTAAAATATGTTTTTGATTTAGGTGGGTCGTCAACCACAGTAATTTATATGAATAAATTAGCTTTGCGATCGATGTTACGAGCGATACAGTTTCTGCGAAGACATGATGTGCCACAAGAGGGAAGTACAAAGTAAGAGCTCTCTCTCACATTTGACTTTATAATAATCACTAATTTCTTTAACATTTTTATGCAATTGGTAGTTTCATGATTCATTTGATCTTATAATTTGTAGACCCACGCCATTTGACAACAACTTCTGGATTGAGCTCAACTATTTGGATGTTGCACGAGCAGCTCAGTATTGTGGGGCGTACCTTACATCCATTTTGTATGTCGAAATTGCTGCTACTGAGCTCGAGCGGACTCGCATTGTACATTATAAAGATGACTTCTGTGAAGACGACGGAAATGAAAATTTCTTTTCTCAGGGCGCTGTTACATATCCAAAGAACCGAAGCGAAGCCCTCAGGATGGAAAAGTTGTTACTCACTGCTTATGCCAAGATCGGGGAAGTAGATGCTGTCTTTGGATGTGGATCTGCTCGGTTGTTAGACGGAGCAACGTATCATCTAGACCACATAATGGATGGTCAGAAATTGCTGACAATGGCAAATGGCAGTTCTATCAACAAAGACTCTTGCTCGGAATACCAAACAGCACTGGCCATGAAGTACTTAGGTACTTACAACGTACTCTGGACATATCTGAGAGGAGCTGAATGTCAGGGCGTGTTACCAGAAGATCTCCAACAAGCCCAATATGAGTGTGGTTGGCGTCTTAGCCAGTGGGACCTAAATACTGATAAGCCAGCATACATCAAAGAGTTCACTGATGTCCCGGCTCATGCTGCCTTTCAAATGAGTATTTACGATGGAATTCACGCTCTTACGTTGAAAGATAAGCAGTATCACAACTCAGCAATTGCAAACGGATATCGCAGCGTACACAATGAACTTTGTCATGCTACCTTGGAAAGCTCTACAAACTTGTACGGGTTTTTAAGTAGGCTACAAATGCTTCGAGTTGTTGAAGACGCTTGGGGGTCGCATGAACCAAACGAAATGGACATTCAACAATTTATTTCAAAATGGAAAGCACAGGATAAAATTCCAGTCGCCGAGTACAAGTACCATGAGCCCACTCTTTTCGTGCGCAACGTAATTTTACGAGTGCACGAATCAGTTAACCCAAGCGAAAATTTAGAATCCGAAATAATTCAGTCATTGTTGACTTTGTCAGCAAAGGCGAGAGAGGCATCACAGCTAAACTACGCGGAAGGATGCACTCAAGCACTGGCTTCAATTTGCAAACGACCGTTGCTGGCGAGAGAATTTGAAGTTGCTAAGAATACTTGGGAACGAGGAGCAGGAGAAACCAGAGAACTCAAACATATGCGACAAGATGCTCTGACAATTATGAGTCATCTCATTAAGAAATCATCACATGACGATGAATTGTATCCTGCATTGCTTCTCAAATACGGTGAATGGTTGTCAGAATCTCACTGCGAACGACCCACAGTGATATTAGAGAAGTTTATGAAGAAGGCCTGCACCTTGTTTGAGAAACGTTCCAATTCAGGAAATGGTTCACAAGCTGATGTTTCAAACTCTCATACAGTTTTGGCTAAGTATGCGGATGCCCAGTTTCAAAACGTTACAAAGTACATTTCGTCGGAAGTATTTCAACTTAAAAAGAAACACGTTGAACTCGCAGAAGCTGACAGGAAGTCTTTTGCGGGTATGAATCACCAAAACGCTAAAGCTGCAACCATTATGCAACGACACACCAACAATGATACAGATGAAATCGGTCGTATTTATGCTGAGCAAACTAAATTCTTACAGCTTGCCCTAACACATTATCTTAAAGGTCTTCGGACAAGTAGCGAGCACGACCTTTTGATTTTTAGAGCAGTAAGTTGCTACACATGACACTTTGTAAATGGTATATCGTAATTGTGCGTTGCGTATATTTCGAATTTCTTTTTATTTCAGATTTCATTGTGGCTGGAAAACGGACATGAAAATGGAGAGGATCAACAGACCACGCAAATATTTGTTGACGAAGAATTGCCTTCACACAAGTATGTACCAGTCCTTCACCAGTTAAGTGCTCGACTGAATAATAAACCTTCGACAAAGAATGCAGCTTTAAGGAACATACTTCGTAAGTATTTCTCATATCCTCCTCATACATATTTTAAACGGAACACAGTTACAATTTATCCTTGGTATAAAATATAGGGAAGTGTGCGGAGGATCATCCTTATCATACGCTTCCCGTCTTGCTCACCCAAGCTTCCCTTCACAAAGATGAAAATCTTCCAGTTAAGAAATCACAGTCTCCAAAAATTCTACTTGCGGTAAGCGGAAAAGTTCACAAGCCAAAGGGTTTGTGCCCACTCTAGCTTTTCTGAATCAGATATAATTAATGTTGTTTTGAATGTTGTCCTACCCGTAGGGTCGAGTGCAGGCAGCGGCAGAAATCGTAGCAAGCTTGAAGAAAAATCCGAGGCTTTCGAAACTTGTTAGCCGGATGGAAGTCATGTGGTTGGCTTTAATACAACTTGCGAACATTAATGACAGAAGCAATGCAGAAGGTGTCACAAAGTGCATCCCGGATCATATTATGAAGGATTTACAAAACCTAGAGACGATCCCAGTTCCTACATCGCATATGCCTGTATTATCATCAATGAATTATAAAGACCATGCTGTGGCTATTGTAAACTTTTCATCAAACTATGGGCTAGTTGGAGGGATCAACTCGCCAAAGAAAATCCAATGCCGGGGGAGGAATGGCATGAAGTATAATATGCTATTGAAGGGTCAAGATGACTTGAGACAGGATGCAGTTATGCAACAAGTTTTTGGCGTTATGAACCAGCTGCTTCAAGCCGAGCATGCCACCAATGTTCGTCGTACTGTGTATTCGTACTTACAAAGTTATTCCATTATCTCAGCGTACCGGTTTGATCGAATGGGTTGAGAATACGACCACTTTGGGAGAGTATTTGACCGGTGGAAATAGACCGGACAAAGGGGCACACTCTAGATACCGTCCTAATGATTACTCCGCAATGGATTGTCGACGCAAGCTCAATGTAAGCAATTATATATGATGGGATTGATATCTTCTGTGCAATGTCTATATTGTAGAAATTAATTTTAGGAAGCGCGCCCGAGAGAAGCTGACGCCAAATTGGCTATATACATGAACATCTGCGAGAATTTCAAACCAGTTTTTCGGCACTTTTTCTTTGAAAACTTCACGGAAGCTGGAACATTTTTCGAAAGAAGACTTGCATATACGAGAAGGTAAAGAATGTCAAGTACAAGTACATACACAGTAACGTAAATGACCCGACAAGAATAATGTAATTAATCAAAACCTTTCGGATTTTAGTGTTGCGACCAACTCCATTGTTGGATACATTCTTGGATTGGGTGATAGGCATGTACTGAACATACTCGTAGACAAAACAACTGCTGAACTTATTCATATCGATTTGGGTAAGTTCTTTATTTTATTAATAAGATGTGGTTAAAACATTATCCAGTTTATTAATTCATAATTTCTTTGGACCTCAGGGGTTGCATTCGAGCAAGGAAGAATTCTTCCCACACCTGAAACCATCCCTTTCCGACTTTCCCGTGATATTATTGATGGAATGGGAATATCTGGACCTGAAGGTGTGTTCAGGCGTTGCGCTGAGATGACCATGGAAGTGCTGCGAAACAACATGGAAATCATTTTGACCGTTTTGCAAGTGCTGCTTTACGACCCTTTGTACATGTGGACATTGTCGTCTGATCGGGTTGCTAGAGTACAACCATCAGACACCACGAAAGGGGGCCGGAAAGCCAAAAGTTCAGATGATTCTACTGAGGAGTCAGTAAATGGTAAACATCCCAGTTTTTTATATAAATATCTTTGTTTTAAACTTTGATTCATTTTTCATTTGTTTATTTCTCCCACAGAACGAAATAATTCCGCGTCCAGAGTTCTTCTTAGACTACGTCAAAAGCTCATGGGGATTGAGGAGGAGGGTGGACAAACTGGCGCTATTTCCGCAGGAGCCACTATTAATGTTCCGGGCCATGTTTCTCTTCTGATTTCTCGAGCAATTGATCCAGAAAAACTATGCAGACTGTTTCCTGGCTGGCAGCCATATCTTTAAGCCTTTGACGAACATAAATCTGTTTTATTTTTATAGCATTTTTTATAAATGTTTGTAGTTCTTGTAAGAGTCGATTCGTAAAAAGGAATTTAATTAAAACGTTACGCATTTATGGATATTTTAAGAAAACGACGGGTACAATACGATTAAACTTTTTACGTGTCAAAATGTAGAATGGATTCTGTGATTGATTAAGTTAATGTATTAATATTATTTCTTTGTAATTTTTAATAAAAATACGTGAATTGAAACTGAATCAAACATGCTTAAACTTATTATGCTTCGGAGTTGGTTTGCCCGAAAGAGTACGCAACTCATTTCTTAGGAGTTTAGAGTCATTCGTGGTAGAAAGTTGTTCGTTGCTAGAGACACTGTATTTTAGGCATAAAATAGTAAAGGCGAAAAGCGTGTAACCTGGAAAAAAACATCAGTGAAATTGAAACCTCTATTTAGTAAGAGTAAACCTCTCTTCCCCCTGATGCGTATATAACTAACTCATTCGTCCTCATTATCCTAAAACTCGTTCGAAAATGGAATCCCCTTCACTTCCTAAAACGACGTCTCGTTCTACTGATTTGTATCTGGCTTCTTTGCAACACAAGGGTCAAGGCGAAGGACCAACCGCACCTACTACGTGCGTCCCAAACCTCGTTCGAAAATGGAATCCCCTTCACTTCCTAAAACGACGTCTCGTTCTACTGATTTGTATCTGGCTTCTTTGCAACACAAGGGTCAAGGCGAAGGACCAACCGCACCTACTGATGAGGACAGTGGATTCAACCTACCGAAAAGGGGAACAAGTTCGGAAGAGATTGATAACAAGCACGTTGACGTCTTGTTCCATTTACCACAATGCATCGACCAGAAGGATTCAGAAACGTCTATATCTCTGTACAATCTTGTTGACAAATCGCAGAAGCATTCAGGAGTGTACCAACAAAAAGGGTATCCCACACTTCCCTCCATGTCTTTGGCAAATACTATATCAAGTAACGACAACGATTCTGTTTCGGATATGGCACTTCGAAATTTCGATTCTCCTGAAAGCTCCACTTTGGTTGAACATCCATCAATGGATTGGGACGTGAGTGTTAGCTTTCCCAAGCTTTAAACAACAAAATTATATACACTATATTCTACATATCATGTCACTAACATTATGTATGTCTGGTTTATAGTACAATTTCGTCAATAACTTGGATGTAAGCGCTCAGACTTCTGCAATAATCTTAGCCGACAAGTCCACTTCTGATGTATTCTTTGAGGATGATGACAAAGACTGTGACATTAGGGAGCCCCAGCCTCATCAGCTTGCCATATTGCCGAGAACGAATTCGGCCAAATCGATTTGCATGAAGCAAACTTCTCCACAATCAAATCTTTGGAGAAATGAATCTATTGCTGATGAAGGGTAATTCTGGCACTTATGAAGATTCTTCCTTGGATGAAATGTATCGTTCGATGACTTTATCAGGGAAGGAGATGACACTATTCAAACCAGAGATATGCCACTTGGCAGTACGGCAAAACCGAGTACGATTACAAACCTTTGAGCCTAGATCGCCCCCTCCAGAGCACGAGTACATTGTATTACACAAAGCTCCGGGACGAAAACTCGTGGACAGCTTCGTTCAAAATATGCAACGAATCCAACTCACATAAGGGCTTTAAGGTAATTACTTATTACTTTCTACAACTATGATGTATAATATCCTCCATATTATCATATCAAATTATTATCAATCACAAAATAAATGCTCAAATGTATAGAGAAAATTATTTGAATGATTTTAGATTCATGTGAGCGAGCTGATGAAACGCGTAACAGTAATTCCAAGTGACGGTCTCATTTTACCCCATCGCAATGAAAGAATTACCGTCTCCACGAACCTGCCAATGGCTGATATTATCAAGTTGATAAATTGCTCAATGCTTGTCAACATTTTCCCGATCGATTATGAACGCATTGATGTGGGTATACTGGACCAGTACATGAGTAACTCTTACAAATATAAAGTTTTCCAATTCTGCCATTCCTCATTGACAATTATTAAAATCAAGGTTTTCTCCAGTTGTTAGAAACTGTCAGTCCAGAGTTAATTGAAACTCTAAAGATTCGTCGCATCTTGTTTTGGGATCAGAATTATCTGGCAGAAACGTTGCAAATGTATAACGCGATCGATGAAGTATCAGAACTGAACGCAGTGAAAAGGACAATTCACCGAAGTATTTCAATCATCTCTGCGTCGTCCAGGCTGGAACGGAGACAACTACTGGAAGAATTGGAAGAACGAGTGAAAAACGCTAAAAATGAAATCGCATCCATTTACTCAGAGGTCAATAGTCTTCGGGGCACACTCTTCATAATGTGTGTCATATTATTTGCAGTGGTACTGGCCCTCTCTCTACGATTTTTTGGATTCAAACATTTGTATACAGATTAATTTCTGAAAATTGTAAATCTAACTTTTACACGGCTACATGTAAATATATAATGGGCCACCCAACGTAATTGTTTTAACTTAATTGAAAAGAGAAATAAAATCCTAACGCAAGCATTTGATTTGACATGATGATGATGACAACTTTTATTTTCCATTTACTGCTTGAGCTTCCCTTTTTTCATATTTTCACTGGAAAATTAAATGATTAAATTGGCTTTCATTTTGCAAATCAGCGAAGCAGGCTATCATATCATATGCAAGGCCCGATTGTTAAAATTTTCTCGTACAGGCCGCGTCCACAGATTATACCAAAATAGTCGACAATCACGCCTGGAAATTTCTTCAAATATAAGCTCGCATAGTATCGATATCCAAATGTTACATAGCTAGAGCAGAGAACAAAGGATATCGCAAATGTATACGCCTTTACTGAGTAAACTTAAAAATACAAAATAAATCGTTGCAACTATAGAATTAAGCATTGCGTATTTTGGTATAATACCTAGCTTATATACGTGCATCATCCCACAAAAAATTAACCCGTGTTGTCCTAAAAAACCTTTCGGGCAC
>JAAXOA010002980.1:0-12240 GCA_036561885.1 Salina celebensis
TAAGAATGGGATCAGGATGGAGGAGAACTAGAAGCACAATCACGAGGAAGAGGAAGATTGAAGTCATTTGCCAGAAACGACATTTTTGGATGGATTTGCTGTCCTCTTCTTCTACCTAAAAAGAGAAAATCATACAAAACAATTAGGACTATTACAAGAAATAACTTTCTCCGTCTTTCACCATGCAAAGGTCAATTAAAGCTTAGTAAAAAAAGTATTTTCAGTTGCTTTCACCTAATAAAAAAAATAATTTTTAGTAGTAATACTTTCTCCTGCTTTCACCGCATAAAGACAACTTACATTTACTAACTACAATTTCCTTTGTATTACCGGTTAAACAAGAAGTTAAATTTATTCTTATTATACTTTCTCTTGCTTTCACCGAAGCTTACCTCACTGACAAACTCAGTCCCACTGAGTAAAGCACAAGCAGCAAAAAACTGAAGAATGTTGAAGGTAAAACTGAGTATCCAAATTATTGCGAAAACTCTTCCCACTACAAACATTCCACGTCCATTTTTTAATGTCCACGTCCGCAAGAAAGAAAAGAAAGCACCAAAAAATTTCATGATGGAATTCAGACATTGTTATCGTGGACAAGGAAAATCCTTGCATATTTTCTCTTTTTACTTACATTCCAACCTAGTATTACGTTTACTGAGCATCGCTCTAAGTTCCTGGAAGCCTTGTTCATGAAATGTCATTGCAAAAACGGCAATGGAAGCCATTAATCGTGGACAGGATGACCATCAAGGAAAATCCCTGCAAAAATACCAAAATATTCAGACATTTTTACATAAAAAAATCAAGGTGAAAGTTGCATAAAGAATTGTTGTCCATTCCGACATCTTTACCATGTCAATGTACGAGATGACTTTGACGGAGTTCCTGTACCGAAAATGGTCCATGTTCATGATTGCAGGAGATTTAGTTTACGGAATTTGTTTATTGCGATTAGCACTTGACAAGCCCCGCGTTAGAAAAAATCCTAGGATACTATAGTATTATGTCCTGTACTTAGTATCCTTTAGGAAACTATAGAATACGGATTAACTTTTACCATAGGAGATAAACCATAGGATAATTTGTGAATCTCCTGTAGGAAACTATAGGGGCATCATAACCACTATCTGTACAGCATCGCAAATCGCGATTCAACGTGATATCACAGAACTAATAGATTCTTACTGGTGTATCATTTGATAATTTGTTCAAAATTAAGTTAGACAATTAAAACCACAAAGCCAACAATATATTTTTGGATTTGATTAATTTTATAGATTTTATTCGAGTTCATTTACATTAGGTGCCATTACATAGTAAAACGAATCATCAGTTTGATAGACATACGCCTTTGTAGGTTCAATTTTTGTAAATGGAACAATAACTGATTGGAACGCCACGTCATCGCAGGCACGAAATTTACAATAACTCAGTCGCTTTGACTGGCTAACCTCATAACACAGCATGGAAGCGAAAAACGATTCACATTGACAAACATCCGAACAGTTACATTCTACGTGGTAAAAATTATCGATAACTCCAATAGTTGTGTCATTCAGAAATAGTAAATTATCAACACGTTTACTACTTTTACAAGAACCGCTGTAATACGTATAGTTAATATGGGCTGAATTTCCTTTGAAAACGCATTTCGGAACGCAATGCTTGCTCAAAGCTAAACGCACCGCCGGACTAGCTTCGAAAGGTTCCTTTTGACAACGTATTTCATATTTCATGAAACGAGATCTTCCAGAGATGACTTCCTCGTTAACATTGTTGTCCTCATCCGCCAAGCAAAGTAAGGTGGCTGTGAATCTCCTTGTGATCTGGTCCATTACACCTCTTGAGCTAGTCACCTTTGACACTAATTTGCCATTGAATGATTCAAACTGAAATGCGGATGATCCAACTATTGGTCCCCATCGTCTTGCACAATCAGTCATGTGAAGGAGAATGTGAATATTATAGCTGCAATACTCTTCACCGTAAAGTTCTTGGACCATTTGTACAAACTTGGAAAGCTGGCTTTCAGCACGATCATACTCAGAGGTGGTCGGTCTTTCCTTGCACAAAGTATGAATACCCTCTGAAAGTAGTTTGAAATGATTAAGGAACTTTCTTTGAAGCAGTCCTCGAAGAAACAAAGGGGATACTAGTAGCCAGGTCATCCATTCAGATGCTTTCCAGTTTTTTCTTTCCCCAACAGACCGGAAACCACGACTCACAGCTGACGGAACCAAGCATTTTTTTATTTGAGTATCCACATCCGCTGCTCCGACATGATATGCTGCGCTGCTAGACGAATCCAGCCACAAAAAACAGAAACTTCGAGCAACGCCAAGAAGTACACAATGCATCATGTCCACAGAAAATCCCGTAATAATGTCAAATGTTTTCAGCAAATTCAGGGGAGAATCTGTCTTTATGCCCTGAATATATTTTCCTTCTAGAATATTCTTTTTAAATGTAAGATTATTCCGAAGCTGACATCTGAAGCCGGAAAATGGATAAGCACGGCAAAAACCGTGCCCTTTCGGCACGCGCTTTCCAGGATGGTCGCACCAACAACAGCCAGAAGCTCCATTAAATTGAATCAGGCCTTGCATTTTGCAGCGAGCAGGAGAGTCGACAGAGCAAACTTTAAACAGGATTCTCGATTGAAATTTCTCTCCGTTTTGTCCAACCCATAGAATTGGAGTTTCACTTAAATCGTTGAAGAACTGCACAATTGGTGTAAGCAATGAGATCATGTCCAGTTTGTTTCCACAAATCCAGAGGCCACACAGAAGAATAAACTTTTTTCTCAGTCGGTATGGAAGATCCAACATGCTGACTAAAACCGGCCATATCGACGAGTTCGATGATTCAAAAAGCTGCACCCCATCAGAATTGAATATACATGTCAAGTCAAAGGCGTCGTATCCTACTCCGGGAAGGGCTTCACCTGTGCGTTTCAGGTCACCCTCCAGAATTTTCCGTGTCAAAACATTCCTAACGGTTGGGGTTGACAAAACACTCGTTATTTGCTGTCGCAAGTTTAGAGTAACAAAGTACGACAGCTGTCTTCTAATGTCTTCAGTTTTCCAGACTTCACAACAGTCATTGCATTCCAATGATTCTGGTATTCTTTGTTTACATTTGATGCAAAGATAGTGTTTCCGTACAAGATCCTGATATCCAAGTGTGCGACGAAGGCCATTGACAGAACTCGGGTAATTGTGCACCGGTGGCAGGTGTAACTTAACCAATTTTAAAATGGCTGTGGTAACAGTGTCAGTTAAGTTGTGCTTTGCTTGCAGACTGGAGACTAGGTTTAGGCTTTCACGCAAAGAAATACGACAGCTTTGAAAGATTTTGGAATCCTAAAGGGAACAATTCAAATCAAACACAAATTACAATTACAACGGGAATGATTAAGTGACAAGAAAAATCATGATGCTTGTCTCCTACTGCAGTAAAATCGGTTTCCATGCTGCTATCGTGGTCCTGGAAATCATCCTCGTCTTCTGAAATCTCAATATGCGGGTCACAATCTTCATCCGATATACTAGAAACCTCCCAATCAGGTGGATTGATGTCGGTCTCATTTTCACCTACGATTTAAAAAAATAAATATGGGTAAAGTTAAATGCAGCACTGAAATACTTAAATGTAGTTTAATGTAGCGATCAATTTACCTATTTGTGACGACGTCTCGACTTCAAGATTAAGATCCTCTGCATCGTCATTTTTGTATTCCTGCAACTCAACAAGTGAAAACATGAAACATTCTCGGAATTAAAAACTACATTCAGTGTTACCTGCTGTTTTAAATATGAGAGGCGTTTACTTAGCTGGCGTTTTTGTCGCCGGTCCATTTTAAACTAAAACACTTACACTGTTTGTAATCAGTCACGACAGAACCACGAGATAAAAATATCCAGCTGACTGAGAAGCATGCAGTGTTTTGATCAACAGTGAAAATGCCACGCCATTGAAGAAACTGATCAGCGCTCAATTTGTCACTTACAAGTTTTCTTCTTTTGTTGTCATGGTCTCGTTCTTGTTCGGCAACATTTTAGTCATTGTAAACTACTTCCGAAAACACTAAAATTCAATTGAAAGTTTGGAATGTCCAAGTTCAAAACAATTGCAACTGTGGGGAGGAGTCCGAGGAAACGGTCGTTGAAGGAGGAGAACATGTACATTTGTGTAAAGTGGGCTGATCGAAACGAATACTCCACTCTGCCTGTGTCCAAAATCCCCGTGTACGATTCAAACTGGAGGAAAGAAGATGTCGTCGGAAAGAAGTATGGGTTCCAATGGAACGATGGACAAGTTTACGACGGAATAGTTCAAAACTACGGTAAGGTGCCATTTAATGAAGCTTAACTTCCTTTAAGGTAATACCTTGCCAGAATTATTAAATCGTTATTTAATTGCATTCCATTTTTAATTACAGGAACCCACAAGGATATGCTGAAGGAAGAAGAATGGATGGAAAAACAGGCTCTCAACGCATCCTTCCAGGCTGATAAGAGTATCCTTCAGGATGACTTTTTTGCAGTTGTTCAATGGAGAATTGACGGGAAGATGTCTGTTCTTTCATCGGATAAACTGCAGCTGGATATAAACGAAGCGGAGTTCCCGGACATTCATCAACTGGTTGGTTTAATGGGAAAAGGAAAGTGGAAGGGAGATTGGTTGGAAGTGTGCATCGTCGCCGCTGGTACGTTAACGAAGTAGAGTCCCGTTAAGTGGAGCAAAATTAAATTATTTAATATTGTTGGATTAGGTTGGGACAAAGAAGGAATGAAAGCTGAACTTAGTGACCGGTGTGCTAACGGAGTGGTAGCAAAGAAAAAAAGGAAGGCGAAGGCAGTTGAAGAGGACCCGGCTGTTGTGGAGGTACATATTCTTCTTACAATTTTCTTTCCATTTAAGGGATTGGTTGATTCATGTTATACATGTTATTGTATCACTTAGGACACTGCCAATACTGATCTTGCTGACATTGTTTCCAATCTAGAGGAGGACCGGCGAGATGCCATCATTGAGGATCTACGGGCACAGGTCACCGAATTAAGAAGGAAAGCTGCAAGTGAGGAGGCTCGATGTAAAAAATATCAACGTATGTAACATATTTTAATTTGGGCATGTCCAACGATTCGGGAATAAGTAATGACGATATTTTTCATTCAGGGATAGTCAAAAAATCTACCCCAAGGTCTGGGGATGCGGGAGTCATAAATATTGGGAATGGAATCCTGGTTCCTAAGAATGTCGACGATTACATTCGGCTGGCTTACCAAAACACCCCGATGAAGTTTCTGAAGCACCTGCTTCTTAAAGGAGGAATTTTTACGTTGGAGGAGCTGGCTTCTCACTCTGTAAAAGGCGGCAAATGTTCTCGAACAGGTACACAACATAGGAGGCAGTTGGACCCAGAGAAGTTGCGAGCAGCAAAAGGTAAGATTTTTTGGCTAATGTCAATTGGACTTGTATATGACATCCAGATCGTTTTTAATGCAAGTTTTTAATTTACTTTCAGAGTACACTATTCGAAGCTTATCCCTCAAGGACGACCCTTATAAGCTCGCGAAGTTTGAGTCCAACATGAACGATTTATGTACCAACGCTCGAAAGGAGTTAAAAAACGCCAGACGTAAATTAACACCTGCTTTTGAGGAATCAGCGACCAATGAGACCTTCGACACGGAAGAGGAAGGCGGCGGTGCTTTAGCAGGAGATCAAACTAAACAATGATATTCCAATTCAACTTATTAATTCACTGAAGTTTTGTAATTAATATTTTTAATTTGGAGTACATAAAAAAATAAACTTAAGAACATTTCCTTTAAAAACAGCTGACTATTTTTGGTATTCATTTTTAAGTAATAGTATACCAGTTCACAAATCCTATAGTGGGATAGGCATTTTAAGTTAACAACTACTATAGTTTTATATTCTGTCATACTATAGGAGACTCTAGGATCCTATGGTAAAAGCTGCTTAGGAAGTGTCCCAATATACCAACACTTCCTCCTATAGGCATGACCCTACAGTATCCTATGGATCTTATCAACGCGGGGCAAGTTATACACTAAAATGTCAACCTTGTTGAGCTATTTACACGTAGTTTACACTATATTTTAAAAGATATTTACTAAAATGGATGTTTTTTTTGGTCAAACTTAATCGGCCTGATTTAAAAATAATAAAATTTCACTTAAAATCCTTCTCTTTTTATTAGTCAACGATACGAATAGTTTGTTTGGTCAAACACATACAAACTTTCTCTTACAAGATAAACAAACAATTTAACAAATTTTTAAAATTCTTAGCTTTCTCCAATGTTCCACTTGAAGTTCTCTTGGTTGTTCTCTTTAGCTAACAAAAAATCGCACTGTGATTGATATGTTTCCGGTTTAATCTTAAAGAATTCGTTTTTCTCTAACTTTCTATTTAAAAATTTGTATGCTAATTTTGCAGTCTATCTAGTTTAATAATAGTTGAAATTGTAGTTAATAATTTCCAGTTTAAAATGAGGAGACTCAAGATTAATTTCAAGATTGCTGCTGAATACAATTTATTTAGGAAGAAAAAGTCTACTAATTTCAAAATCAAATACAATTTATATTTTTTATATCACAGATAGGCACTCGTTGTTCCGTGTAAGGCTTCTACATGTGTTTCCCAACTTGATTTTTTTTTCTCCAAAAACTTTCTCTACAAACACAGTCACAAATAATTATTTACATAGTTTCAGGATATTTTTCTTTCCTTGTGCGTGTACTGTCAGATGTCTGGTTTTCCTTGCTTTCTCCACCCACAGTTTTTTTTTGCTTTCTCTTGTTATTATTGTTATTTAGTATTGGAGGCAGCACACATCCCACAAATATAAAACCAAGGAAAGGTCACACACAGAATAACTAATTGCTTTGGCAGACCGCTACTTTCTCTTTTTTTCTCTTTCCCAAATAAATTATCCTATTAGTAATGCTTGAGTTAATTACATTACAATTTCAGCTGTAATTTTCTTCCCAACGAAGGACCCCCGTAAAAAAAGAAAATAAACTGGTTTTTTTTCCTCTCTTTCTCTCCTGTGCTTTCTCCACAGAAGCAGTTGTGGTAGTAAAGGGAAATTACATTATCGTTTTACTACCACTATGTATGCACATTTTTCCCTATTATAGTACAATAAAAAAAGGTGTATTATTAATGGTGAAAGTGTTGAGATGTAGACGACTACCGTACGAAAATTCTAACCGCTGTAAACCCATTCCAAAACAATAATCTAGTTAGGAAGGTGCTCCATGTACAGATGGTAGTGTGAGCGAGAGCGCATGGTGTGTACCAGAAGAGAGAAAAAAACAGATATAATAGCTGTGTGTGTATCTGTATCCCTGCTAATTTGGAATAGTTCCACCTTTCACTTTTTATCTACCAAAGAGAAAGCAAGCTGAGAGCGGAACAACAACTTGAACAAGATTTTTTTTAGTCTCCACGTTGTCTCAAACATTTTATGCTTTCTGTGCACTTTTCTCCGTAAAACAACCACATGAAAAACCGGAAGAAAGAAAGCTAGAGAAAGTAGAGACTCTTGGAACTTTAGTGTGTGACTACCTCGCAAACACCCCTACTTGGTTTTCCGCGACGAAAATATATAGAGGAAATAACGCAGCAGGAGATTAAAAGAGGAAAAAGCAAAGAAAGTGGATGAATGGGAGGAAGACGGAGAGAAAAACTTGTATTTTTTATGGTTTTAATGGCAGTCTCATGAAATGGATGGATAGGCAGACAATGAATCCTGCCGCGTGGTTCTGCTCTTGGGACGCTTTCTTTTAAACGACAGCCCGATAACGACTCCCCATCAAAATATGCTTGTTCAGAAGAAAAAAAATCTTTGTCGACCCAAAAAAGGAAACGGGAGTATCTATCAAAGCTGTTTCGTTTCCCACAGGGATCAATATACGAAACTCAGTCTGAATCAGAAATATTGTGTAGAAATAGATAGTCACAAATAAAATATTGAGTGTTTTTTCATCCATCTTGCATTTCAGAATACCCAATGACTCTTCGGAGAAAGCTATTATTTTGAAATATTTTTTCATGATAAGAGAAAACAAGTGAACGTATCAAAAATAAAGTCGGCTAATGATAATGAAAAAGAAAGTAGATACGCGACAAAACAAACAAACGACTTTCTTTGCCTTTCACTTGTGTCTTTGTAGTGGTTTTATCTGAGGGAAAGTTTACTTGGTTGAACACAGAAATAAAAAGTACTCTTGTGTTCGGTTACTTAACTTTCTACGGTTTTTTCCATGTCATAAATAATGTCATCACTTACGCCAAAACCATACCGTTGGTTGGGTAGCAAGTGTGTTTACAGCCCACGTTATATTTTTTATTTCTTGAAGGCAGTCGTCTGGTAGGGTAAAATTGTACAAAAAATATAAATTTTTTTGATTTCTGAAAGGAGAAAAAATAGATAAAATAGGTTTGTGCGGAAAATCCACTGTGATTATTTGCTTTTGTGATAAAAAGTCAGGTAAAAGTTGGGGAAAAAATGGAGTAAGAAGACTTTTGGCAATTTTAATGGTAATCTGGCTTTCCACTTGAGGAAGCATTGGTACCTCCTGGAGAAAAATTCTTTTCGGGAAAAAGCCTTGAAATGCCTTTGGCTAGACGGAAAACCGTTCAGAGAGGATATGTGCGGGTACTTTACTTGTGAGGGATCAAAAAAGAGAAAGTACACATCATCTACACAATTTGTGTTGAGCTTTTTTCTCTTGATTTCCCAAGTAAAAATCAGAGTATTTTTTCCTTTCTCCAATCGTTTTTTTTTCTAACAAGCGCTTTTTTTATTACGAGAATCTGTCTGAAATATACTATTTTTCTTCTCTAATACTATCTAATCAAATAAAAGCATCATCGCTGAAACCTGATAATAATGATTGTAACTAAAATTGGATTCTTTTTTCTCTTTTGTGTGTGCACAGCTCTTTTCCGAATTTTTTTCCTGTGTATTTAAGGAGTGAAAACTTTAAAGAAAGTTTGCTCAGAGGAGCTTCTACACACTTTACTTTTAGCAAAGTAAATTGAGCACTTTCTACCTGACTTTATGTGCCGGCTATAAAAATTGATGAATGGGAAGTAAAAGGTCATGATGTTTTTTTCCCGAAAAAAATATAAATTGAGATGTTAGTGGATATAAGAGAGAAACGAAGTTACTTTATTGGACCCAAAATATGCTATGGTGCAAGCTGTAATAACTAAGCTGAAGTCATTCGAGACATATTCCTAGTACAGCCAAAGAAACTGGTGAAAGTCCTGGTAAAATGGTAAGTTTCCAGGAGAAGGTTTAGTTTTTGCTTGAAAAACCAAGTGAAAGTTTGCTGATTTAATTTAAACGGCATTGGTCGTATCTAAACGGCCATTGTTTAACTGCAAGCTATTGTTAATAGCTACAAAACCGTGGAGAAAGTTTGACCCACAAGACAAGAAGAGCAAACCATGATCATTCCTTATGACCTTAGGTATCACTCTGAAAAAGTTTAGCACTTAGGGAAAGTACAGGTGAAAGCAAAGGTGAAAAGAGAAAGTGCAGACTGACTGGAAAACTATATTCCTACTATAACTTTTTTTATACCGTTAAATTTTCGTAGTGAAAGTGACTCAACTGAAACTGGCAGTAGATTCATATTTCTGTTCAGGGTAATATGTGACAAAAGCACATTATTTGGGGACGATAAATGTGCAAAAAATATGTTTTCAAAATGGTGACTATTTTTTATAACTTCGAAAATTGGTAATTTTCAGCCCGGCATGATAAAAAGTAGAATGGGAAATGCCTCAAAAATAAGTACCCTCATTTTTTTGTTTTCTTTATTGGAAGCTATTGAATTTGTTATCTATAAAACCACTCTACTGCAGGAGGATCCATAAGCCGCTTTTTTATTTGGAGAGTATTAATGAAATGAGTTTCCAGCATGGTTCTCTACCAAACACCAAAGAGGGGAACCGCAGCAAACAGCTAAAAAAAGTCAAATAATTGAAGGGAGAAAGTCGTGCATAGATTTTCCCCACCAAAATTGTTTCCTGTCAGATGCCACAGGAAAAAGGCGATACGCCCACCACCCACAAATTTTGAGCGCTAAGCGATTTACATTGTCACAAGTTACCGCAGTGGGCCCGCTGGAAAACGATGCTGCAGGTCATTAAATTCATTTCTCCCTAAAGGCCTTCACTAGAGAAAGCAGAGGAACCTTGAAACTCTTGGCATTTTTTTTCGCTCTCTTCAAATCGGCCTTTTTTGATCATCGGCAACGGCAATCACGATCATCATTAAGCATCATGACGTGTCTCCTAATTCCTGTGCACGAACAGCTTTCACTCCCAAGTGCCATTACATAAAAAATGATGGAGAAAGGTTTTTTAAATCTACTTGAGCATTATCCGAGAAAAAAATTTACATTGTCACAAGTTACCGCAGTGGGCCCGCTGGAAAACGATGCTGCAGGTCATTAAATTCATTTCTCCCTAAAGGCCTTCACTAGAGAAAGCAGAGAAACCTTGAAACTCTTGGCATTTTTTCTCTTCAAATCGGCCTTTTTTGATCATCGGCAACGGCAATCACGATCATCATTAAGCATCATGACGTGTCTCCTAATTCCTTTGCACGAACAGCTTTCACTCCCAAGTGCCATTACATAAAAAATGATGGAGAAAGGTTTTTTAAATCTACTTGAGCATTATCCGAGAAAAAAAGGGAAAGCAAACGGGAAACGTGCAAACAGAAATATTTCAAATGAGAAAAAAAGGTAAAATTATGTCGGAAACGTATCAACTTTTACTTTCTTTACAGAACAACACATTGAAACAGTTATTTTCGTAGTTTTCTCGTAAAGGAAAGTGGGGAAAGGATGAAGGCCTTATTTCTTTGTGCATGCATGCGTTTTGCTTGTTGAATGAGAAGAGAAAATGGAGAAAGCAGAGCTATTCATTCCACAAGGAAATCTTCAGACCTTGAAAGATTACATAAAATATTGAACTCAAGTGAAAGTATGTGTTAGAGAAAATGGGTTGCTCTTTTTTTTACTGATCTCTATTATAGGTTAGGTAGTTGGGTTTAAAAAAGAGAAAAGAAAGTCGTAAGCAGAGTACTCAAGACAGAAAATGCTTTCAACCAGCTGCCAAATTTTTATCAGATTTTCGTGCACCGATTTTTATGATATTCTCTTGATGAAACTAAACAATACTCACGGAAAAAAATGCGAGAGAAAGCAAGCTCTGGGTTGATATCAAAGTCAACAAAAAGACAGCCGAGAAAAAAAAGAATAAACAAGGAAATGTCAAGAAGAGGAAGGAAAAAAGAGAAAGTGAAGAAAGAAAACGAACCGTGGAAAATAATAGAGGAGAAAAAATTTTCAGCATTAAAATGGTATGCTTGAAATTTTTTTCGTGGAAAAACTCTTTTCAAATGGAGAAAGTAATGAGAGAAAAGCGGCTATAAAAAAGTGCTGGAAATATCCAGCCGGAGCGTTGGATATGGAGATTATAGAAAGAGAAAAGATGTGATTTCGGCTGAGGAGTTTCTTTAATAGGAGAAAGCTCGACTTTCTTTTTCTTGGCAATTACAATGTGTACACAAAACTCAGGACGAGAGGTTTATGTACTTATCTTGTTTAGACTTTTCCTTGTACAATTCCCAAATCAATTTCTAGTCGGATTTCTAAGCCGCTTTTGCTTGTAAGAACAAAAAATAGGGATCTTACGAAAAACTCGAATTCTTGAGACTTTTTTATTGGTGAAAGCAATCGTTTCAAAGGAGATATTTTCAATAATCAATTAACTTTCATATTCAATCGTTTTTTTGTCCCCGTCCCGTAGTCGTTCCTTTTTTCTTCCGGCACACCCATTTCACTTTCACATTCTTTTCTCTCACATCCGCCCGGAGAAAGTCTTCTTCCTCTCGGTATCATTATTTTTTTTCTCGATATTATTTTCTGTATCAAATATTTGATGTCGCTATAATTTTTCTATCAAGATTTCTCATTCTATTTCCTCCCTGTGATTACAATTCGCTTCGATTATGACCCTATCATAGGCCTGTCTCTTTCCCCGGTGAGTATATTTTAGGAGGTTAAGAGATAAGATAACTCAACACAGAATAAATGGGAATGACAGGCATCATCATTTTCAGAGATCATGCATTTTTTCCCTCTCTCTTAAACACCATTTCCGGAGAAAACATGG
>JAAXOA010002981.1:0-12240 GCA_036561885.1 Salina celebensis
TTAATGCTTGGTGGTAGAGAGGTAGAGAAGAGAGATGCTTCTTCGTTGAAGGAGAGATACCGAATAATTTTATTTTTATCATTTCATTTCGATTACATACATTAATGACGTGGTCGTCACTAAAGTAAACTGGAACTAAAGTTGAAGTGGCATCCGGTGTGGCACAGGCTGTTACAGGAGCAACTGTTTTTGCAGTGAAGCCCGCTGGCGCAGCAGCTCCAGCAAGTGTTGTCGGCAAAATTATAGAAAAGGGATACGGTTTCATATGGGGTGAAGAAAGGAAGAAAAATGCCCGTAAAATAACTACTGCGTTTGAATTCACGAGCATTCTAGGCCGAGTAGCTGTGTTTGTGGAAACTGCTGGAAAGTTATTTATGAGTTACGAGCAGCCATTTATGGGAGTTGAACCTTTTCATAACTGCAACGTGTGGACTTCTATGCGAAAACTTGCCGATGATGCAGCCGATCGCTTGTGCAACCATATTATTTCGGTTGAAGAAATCGAAATATCACCTCATAGTCTTGTTGAGTCAGTCCGAAAAGGTTCCTCCAACAACTGTTCCATATTTAGCCACCTTTGCCCATCCTGGGCAAAAACTGACTGGCTTCCTAACAGTAAGGCTGGCCACACTATTTGCGTAAACGGAAACAAAGTGAAAACATCCGACGTGTTTGGAGAATCAGGTGTGGTAATATTGAATGATGCTGGCGGCGTGGAGCACTTGTCTGGAGATATAACACTTTACAGACGAGAACTATTTGGGGAAACTAATGATCCAACATCAGATTATCCTACTAGACCGCTGGAACCTCCATACACATATCAGTTGAACGATGATAACATGGAATCCAAGCTTAATAAAATATACGATGATATATGTGGAGATATCGGTGAGATAAGAAGTTTGCTAACTTTCTACAAAGTTATGTCGCTGCCTCTCCCAGAAAAACTCGGTAGAGTCGCTTGTTCAATCTCCGAAGCGGAAAGACTGAAACGTAGTCTCTCAGCCATCGAAGAAAAAGTCATTGATCCAGTTCAATTTGCTGATGCAATGATTCCAGCATATCCCAGCCTTTACACGCCAAGAGCAATCTCCAATCGGTTGTTGTTAAAACCTACCGTTTTTGAGCTAGATTCTAATAACTCTGACGTGAAAGATGTCTTTGTTTACCATGGAATCGACAGACATGCCCTAAGGAACCTGATTAAACCCCCAATATTTTCACACTCTTCTAACCAATGTAGTCTTGTGTCTTGCAGACACATTTTACTTGATCATGTTGACCACTGGAACGACATTTCTAAATTTTCCAAAGTTCCTACCCACCTAATTTATAAAGAGGAAGATGACTACCTTTTACAGGACTCTACATTAGTAACTGAGTATATACTGCGACATGCTGTCGACATAAAGCGATTGGAGAATGCATACGTGTCTGAGGATGAATTTGTCCAACAGTTACATGCCAGTAAAAAGGGGGCACTACTCTGCGATATTCCCGGCATGGGAAAAACCCTGTTAATGACAAGCATTGCAAGAAAGTATAGGGAGAAAGCAACAAACTCGGTCGTGGTGTTCGTTGAATTGTCGTCTTTCAGCAGATATATTGGAAATAGTCGAACTACCGAGAAGTCATTGAAATATGCCTTGGAACAACATCTCGGAAAGAAACATGGAAAGCTGCTGCATGAACACATTCAAAAGAATAATTTGGAAGTAATGTTTTTTCTTGATGGATTTGACGAAATACTGGACGAATTCGTTGACGAAACCACGAACTTTCTTAAGATGCTTAACAAAGTTGAAAAGGTTCGGATGGTAATCAGTTCCCGACCACGTATGCGCAGATATCTGGAGATAGCCTTTAACCTTGTGTCGTTTGACATATTGCCATTCAGGGAAGAGGAACAGAAGAACGCAATTGTGGCAATTTGGGAATCAAAGTTTCCTGAACACAATACTGAAAAACTCAAAGACCTTGCTCAACAGTGTGTGCTGTCAGTAAACAATATTGACCATGAGGGTGTTGGTAACATCCTTGGTGTGCCATTGAAGTGCTACATGTTGGCCTTAGTTAATGAAAAGTACGCGGAGTGCTTTTGTCCTCCAGGCAGGAGTGAACCATTACTGATCAGTAGCCTGGCAAGCGCTGTCTCCGTTTGTGAGTTATATGGAAAGTTTGTAGATAACGCCATTAAACGTGTGAAAGAGACCCAAGTACCTACAATCGACAAAGAGAAAGTCCTGTCTTTCCATACGTACAAAGCCCTCCAGCTGTTGTTTCCCGACATCGCCTCGATTTACTGCAGTACAAAAGTATTAGATAAATATGAACCAAACGACTCGGATATAACACGAATAGGATTACTGCAGTTAAGTGGAAACGGTAAGCTTGAATTTGTGCACCGGAGCTTCGCCGAATTTCTGTGTGGAAAGCTATTCCAGGAGCTTTGGACTGGTTCTATTTTCCCAAAAGATAATTTTTTGGAAGTTGCAGGAATTTGCTTTCTCCAGCAAGCATTGAGCACAACATGCAACAGCTTTGATGCTGCATTGAAGGAGATTAAATTCCATTGGCGCGGCATGACTGACTTTTCAAAAACAATTAAACTGTGTGAGTTCACACATGGTACTGTGCTTGGATTTATGAACACCTTATGCTTCACAACCAACAATCCTGATAACCAGAATAACCAGAGGAAAGCAGTTGAGCGGTTTGGGAAATTGCTCTATTCTCAACTTCCAATTCCTCTTAAGTGGATAAAACTTTCCAAGTTTAACAATACGCTAAAATTTTACGAGTTTGTTGTGAAAACATTCAAAGCGATGAGTTATTCCATTTTACTTGGATGTGTGGAAGAGCGCCTCACATATGTGACAAGTCTAATTGTTCAACTCCTACAATTATTTCTGGAGCCTGGCGAAGATCCAAGTACACTACTCGCATTCCCCAACAGCATACCTGAAACTAGTTCTATTACTGAAATAGGCCAAGATCAATTACATATTGTCAGTCGAGTGGTGCTATTGTACAGGATCTCGGTAAAAGGATTTCAAGACATTACTAACGAGCTGTTCAATTTTTTTGAAGCACTGCGTGAGACCTGTGCTGATTTTCCGGTAGAATTCTTCTCACCGCTGGAGTTTGCTTGTGCCGCTAATAACCTGGACATGGTCAGTTACTTTGTTGGCAGGGTGAATGTACCAAAGGGACGAGTACTGGCAGGGTGCTTATTAGACACAAAAATTACAAACCATGATGAAATCCGTATTCGAAGTAACATTATCGGAGCGGTACTGGAAAACCCCAAGTCAGTTAGTTCATGGAAGTGTTTCTTCGACTATATTAGAGGATTCGATTACGAAACAGAGCTTAATTATACTGTACTTCGTCGGTATTCAATTGATTTTGAAACTTCCTTAAAGAATATACCAATTGAGGATAAGAGGTTATTACTGCAACATGCATTCGCAATGAACAAAGACAAGGAGCTTATTAACTTGTTGCTGGTCCTTTTGGAGAAAGAACAAGGAGATTTCATAGCACGTGCGGATCATGGGAATGACATTATACCAGAGGAAATACTGCAATCTTTAGATATTAATGATGGGAAAGCTGCCATGTCAGGACTGTCTTCCTGGGGATGTTATTTATTCAACTATGTGTATAACCTTGAAACACTTAAAGTCCTTATCGGTATCTGTGCAGACTTTTCTGATTGCAATGACAATCAATGGAGCTACCTTCATTTCGCTGTGGAACGGGGAAGAATAGACTGGGTGGATTATTTGATTCACACTGAAGGGAGTGTTCGCCTGCAAGACAAAGACAATAACACACCATTACATCTAATTAGTGAGACAGCGATCGACAAGCTTGAAATAACGCGGCAGCTTGTAAAACACGGTGCAAATATTTACGCAGTAAACAAAAATAATGAAAATGTTGCTCACTTGGTTCTACAACGTATTGGTTATGAAAATCATAAAATAAAACGCGCTGAATATTTGATTGATTATACATTAGAACAGAATTATAAAAACTTATGGACAATGAAGGACCACCGTAAACGCACTCCATTGGGACTAATGAAAGGATTAAGCGAACCAAAACGTTCCCTTTGGGGTTCTGATGAGTGGGAACACTGGAGAAGAATCCTACGGAGACTAGAGAACGCGCTATGAGTGATGCCAAATCCTCTCAACTGGTTCGTCTCTACTGCTAAACACCCGTCTACTAGTGTACACATCGAACTGTTGAATATCGTTATGCAACAACTTTGTAAACGAAAATATCAGAATGTGTGGTCCTTTAACTTTGAATATTAGATTTGCACTTGTTTACTTCATTATTAGATGACCTTACTTCCCAGACGCACCTGAACGTGCATATGAAAAAGATTAGGATGAATTAAATTTGATATTAGGCTATATGCGGAATGTCACAAAGAAAAATCAGCAAAGTGTCCATTGTTCTGGAACTTGCACAAAAATATGAATTAAAAGTTAGGTGGAAATGCAGTTAGAGGATATACTTAAACAATCTTTTCTCGTAATTCAATAATTAGGGAATCCTCGAATGTAAAGTTTAAATCCTTAAATGTTTTCTCGATTTGATTACTTCGTTAAAAAAATCGTATGAAGACGATTAAGGGAATACATGTATCTATGTGTAGATGCAGTTTTTACAATTAAATAATTCATGCTCCTTTCTTTATTGCTCGTGTATTTATTAGGCGCAAATAAGGAAAACCCCTACTAGTAGTATCGTTTTTTGTATACGCAATTTCTAATTTTGATGGAAATGATGTCTATAAGTCGTAATGCGATTGCAAATTTTCATTGCGAAAAATGGAATGTATTAGACATTTGTTTTGAGTACTTTTCTTTTTTCTGGATACGATACGTACAGGGTGAATAAAAAAACTGTACCCAAAGAGAAAACCAAATAACTTTTGATTTATTTTGAATAACTTTAGTGTCGTCTTGTAGAGGACAAACGGGAGATTTTTTTGACATTGTCGCGTTTTGAAATAGCCGAAAGGTAAAATCGTCATTGGTGAAACACCGCAATAGTTATCACTGACCAATTGTTCGAAAGTTATCAGGTTTTCATAGTGGGTACGTTGTTCTAATTCACCCAATATATTTCTCATTTCCACTTTGCACCTTGTAGTGATCAGCTATTCCAAGCTGTTAAAAATCCATGATTAGTTTCAACGTTTAGTTACACGAGAAAACAGAAAAGTCTAAAGTCAGTCCAAGTGAGGAAATAATATCTATCAATTAAATCTGGAAGTAACCTCACTCGTATGATATGTTACACGTTAATATAAAATATATTCATATAACTTACCTTTTCTTTCAATTATGTTCTTTGTTTATGTATTTAACATTATTTTATAATCTCAGTCATCTCATGTCGGAATATTTCCATTCACCTTAGAATTAAATATTATTTCCGAATCTAATATAAAAATGTGTAACAAATTTGTAAAACTAGAGTTTCTGGAGTAAATTAAAAGCGATTTAAATATGTGTAAGTAATATTCCTGTTTGTTTGTACTGCATTTTAAGCCGAGTCTAAAAGTTTATTGGAAAATAAAGCGAAATGATTTTAGAATACATGTTGTTCAAAACAACGTTGTCAAATATCAAAATAACGCTTTATCTGACCGGTTTGAAAAGATTGTTTTGAATATTTGTCGAAACCACTTGAGACCAAGCTAGGAGGAAATATATATTCCGTATAGAAAAAGTGTAAATTATGTACATTTTTGTAAATAAGAAAATCTCATTTTGAGCGCAGTCTATGCTTTTCCCATTGCTCAAGAAGGTCGTCTGTTTGCTGTGGCTGTGACACTAGTCGACTTTCAGCGAAATTTATGTGATATCAAGTTTCAGTTGTTGTGGTGTTACATTTCTCTGTCTCTGTTTTGCCACAGCATAAACTGATAAAGACTAGTTCTCGTCTGGAAAAATGACATTATCCCTACTGGTCTGTTTTGTTTTACTGAACTAAAGGTCTATATTCATATGAAGCAGTTTCTGGAGCCTTAACCAATATACTCCAAATCAATGTGGTTACAATTTAAAATCTTCCTGATAAGATCTACTCAACATAATCATTGACTCAGTATGTGGATCCCTGACCCACGTTATTTCGGAACGTTCTAACGTTTCACAAAATGAGTTGGGTTGGATCTTAGCAGATATGTGATTCTGAAGTAGAAAAATAGTGTTTGAGATTGGTAAAGTCAATTCTCTAATCAAACAAGTTAGCTGTTGAGGTTAGTGGCTGCAATCACAGACAGAGAAATTCTTTACACTAAGTGAGTGATCCAGCTCCACTTCAATATAATGAGGTTTTTCACCTCGCACATGTTATAGAAGCAGAGTGCGTTGTTGGGTAACATGAGACTTCAGTGTTTCTGCGTTTGCAAAAGTACAACTGCCTTATTTTTCATTTTGAAGATTAGAGTTATACAGGACTTTTTTGTCAATGTATTGTTGGTTGTCTGGAAACTGGAACCGTCTGGAGTCAGGTTCTAATGATAACGGCACGGCACATCCGCATTAGTCGAAATTCATTTTAACTCGCATAAAAAGATTATTAGTCTCTTTATTAGAACTTAATTTTTGAGTAATGAAAAAATACTGCCAAATTTTTTGTTATGCTGCTTCATTATAAAGGGTCACGATAAAATCTGCTTCCAAATAATGATTCAATTTTGAAAAGAAGTTTAAGAAGAATATACAACTATAAAGTTTTCCAATCGACAGTACAGATTTATCTCTTCTCCTGTCTTCCAATTTATTTCATAGAGGTGGACTAAAATAGCCTGGGCAATGATATTTATATTCTGAGTGACACAATTACTATAACTCTCGAAAACTTTGTTGTTTTCAACAACAAAAAACCATTTTGGATCAGATTAATAGCTGTAATTGTAATAAGTAGTTTTAATCATCCTTTTTTAACTAAGTGTACTTCAGTTTAAAACAAAATGATACACGCTTATTAGTGGTGTTTGTATTGAGTTTTACTAATATTATTATTGTTTCATGCAACATATTTGTAATTTTTAAGTTGGTATATAATAAACCTGCACTTTTTGCTTCCATGCTTTTTTTCTGTTCTATATTATTTTCATACCATATGTAGGCATATTTGATTTGAACCTAAAAAATATATCTGCATCGCTTACAATTCTATATGAATAAATACTTCTTGCAGCTTGCCCTCATTATTATTATTAAGTCGCTTTATTTTCAATTTAATTGTTTTTATCCCATTGTTTCAATACGCCTATTCAAATATAAAACTTGCATAAAAGAAATGATTTAGTCAACAACTTTAACTAGTAACTAGTCATGCTGGAAAATCGGTTAAGTAAGGATGAACAATGCTAAACATGTGAGCTTAGTTGTGGTTATTAGCTTTACTAAACAAAGATCTCTTTTTCTGGAAAATTTGAGTAGTCTACAAACTGTAACCTTGAGGTTTCTTCGTCAAAATAACTCTAAACTCTCTGACAGTTTACATTTACTTATGATTAACCAAGCTTTCGGGTAAGTAAGGGGTAATTGACAACAAAGACATTCCTAAGTGCTAAGAGGCAATTTCTGTGAATTAATAAGTTAAATCTGGAGGTAAACAAAATGAATGAGTTTCAAGCAGCCCCAGAACCCCAGAAAAATGGATAGTCAACCCCAGAACTTTGGAAGTTCCAAACGGTTGGATTTTGATGCGTCCTTCAATGTTTTCATATTGCGAGTGTGTCCATATTTAATTACATAGTTAGTGATGCTACCATTTCACTTAAAACGCATTACCAAATCGCCCCAGATCCGATTTGAATTAAAAATTTCACATTCAAACGAGTCATGACTCATTAATGTTTAGAGTGATCCAACTGTTAATATTTTTGGGGACGTTGAAGCACCATTGACGAATAGGGCAATTAACAACTGCAATAAAATTTCTAATGGTGCATAAAGATTTAAAAAATTGTCATAAAAATGGAATGGCGAGAATAAATGAATTCTATCAGAATGAGATGTCTGTGTCCTTCTCCGTAGCATATTATCACAAGACAATTAAGTTGAATCCTGTTAATTGCCAGCCTGTTGGTTGGTTTACGTCGTCAAAAACATAGTCGGCGCTGCTTTGATGAGTCACCATCCAATGAACAATAGCTCTATATGTTGTAAGGAAAGTGGTCCCAGTGCCATGCGGCCATACCTGATTTAGTGTTTGTATCCTCTATTATGTGTAAAAATTTTATTAAGGCAGCGTCTATCACCGTGTCAAGAAAATCAAGCTGCTAAAACCTGTTGAGCAAAACGTTTTTCACCGTCTAGATACCTATCCAAGCCAATCAAAACTGCGTACGTGATTTATTAAACGTTATCACTATCACTTTTTCCATTTCCTATCGACCAGTGTTTTGTACGAGTCTGCCACACACAATAGTTTTCGTCACTACCAACTCCACTGTCTCATTTCAACACTGTCATAAGTGTAAAAATAAAAGTTCTGCATTTGGCGGTTTTCCTTTAGTTACGTTCCTGTGCTGTGACACAATAATTATTTTTTTGATTCGGGATGTTCTACAAAATGTGTTTTGTGTAAAAATCTACGTCCTTTCACTGACGATTAGATAAATCCTAACATCGAGAATTGGTCCTTTGCGTCCTATACTATTTGTGCCACTTGTAATTTTCTAATATAAGTTTTTTAAGTTTGTGGGGGGCTTTTGCCAATGTGTTGCGAGTAATCAACCATTTTACTTCTCTTTGACTTATTTTATAGTGCGTGTGACTCAAATGTGATAGCGTCCTATGATCTTGTCAGAACACCGTGGTAACTTTGCTTTGTTTACGACTACAGTCACAACCGGACCCTCGAAAGGGCTAAATATTTTGATTTGCAAAGGCTTCCGTAAAAATTGTCATGTGGGACTTCAAACACAACTCATTGTAGAAACTCAGCCGTAGGTATGTATTGTAATCGTATTTAATCAAACTTTAAAATATGCTTTATGGCTAAATAAGTATAAAACTGCGTATATTCAAAAGGTTAACTGTATTTATTTGGAAACCACATTTCATGCAACTAAATTTTACTACCTAGCACGCAATGATCAATTCCTTGGTAAGTGATAAATTAAATTACATTTAAATTAAATTATTGTGCATATAAAAATTATTTTGTGCTTACACTTACGTAGTAAGAAAGATCATGCTTTTGGTCTAACAATTCATAATTTGAAAGTAATCGCTGGAATTTTTCAAAAGTTTTCTGGTCAAAATTGTTTCCACGTAACCATGTTACAAGAAGAATTTCAAAAATACCTGTCTAGGGACTATTTTTCTGTAACCCATACCCAGAACTGAAAAAAATATTGTAGTAGCTCCCATAGTTCAGGAGATATGATTGACACAAGGCGTTTCACAAAGTACTCAATATCACTGGAACTAAATAATTTTTCGACGAAATTTCTTCGTTTATGAGGTCCTTAAAATTTATTCTATTAGAAAGAAAATCGAAATCCACAGTCCAAGAATTTTTTGCCTGACCTTGATGGTAATATTCAAAACTGCTCGGATAAAGATTTGATACACTTGCGCTTCAATAGAATACACTAGAACTGGAAACACGGCTGGAACTTTCTGGTCGTGCTTCACGTTCACATATAATTAATTATGTTTGTCCAAAAGAGAAGGGAACAAAAAAATACAGCGCCATATTTTAGTTAATTTAGCCAGATATACTACATGTTTCCTAAAAATACTGAAGATAGTGTCGCTATAATAAATCTTATTCTCAATTTGGAATAGATTTTGAAAATCCTATGCTAAGACAGCTGTCGTAGTTTAAATTGTATACATTTAATACAAACCAGATGTATGTACATAACCGGATAAAGTAGCGAATGCAAAAGCATAGTAACATTATAGCAATTCAATTTCATTTCATGTAATGAAATTTAAGTTTTCAGTGAATTCCATTTTGTTTGTTTTAATATTAGGCACTAAAACGGACGGAAACATTTTATGACTCCTAACCGTTATGAGTTGGTTTTATGTCGTGGAAATAATATCCATATTAATGGAAATCGTTCTGATACTTTTGCAGGTATGCACAGACAACTACGTATATTCCACATGAGGAACATGTAGTCTTCGTCCATAATTATTGGAGAATAGTTTTAAAACAATTTTAAAACAACCGCAAAAAAGCAAAGGAAAGCCTCTGACGGTGAAAGTGATATTGATCTTGAATGCAAAGCATTCCATAAGGTAAGAATAACTTTACCATCTTCCCCTGTACTCTGGTCAGCCTTCATTAAGTCTGTTCCGACCCTAGATGTTGTCTGGCTTTGCTCCAAAATGCTTTGCTCTGGCTTTTTACTACATCGTTGAATACGATAGTTACCTTAAATCCTGAAACTTGTTGCTTGCAATGACTTCATTTTCTCCACAGATGGTTACTGATTACGTGTTGTACCCATACATTCATTTATGTTGGCCTTTTTTCAAAATGTCTGGCCTGCTTTTATCCTTATCCTACGGCCTCTTTTGCGAGGTCAGGCAGGGGAGCGAAGGCGGCCCTGCTGATTGATATGGTCGATGTATTTATGTAACTAAAAAAGTATCTAATTTAGGATTTTTTATTTATTAACATTTGACAGGTGCAATAAAACTGTCTGACTGAAAAGTGTCGGAGATAAGAGTCATGGACGATTGTCTGGACAAACGACTTCGGGTATACGTTAAAGGCTTCGTGTTTTATGTTGGGAAGCATATACAGGACAGCGGGAGGGATGCACAAATCGGAGCAAAGCCTGAACCTGGCCCCAGCGTCCAGATTGCGTCATATGCAGCAGCTGCGGCCGCAGGACTTGCCGCGGGGAAAGTGAATCCCGGCTTGGCGGGGGCGGCGGCAGGAATCGCTAAGACAGGTGTTGAGAAGATATACGGCCGTGCACCTTCGGATGAGAAGAAAGAGGCGGCCCGTAAGATAGAGGACACGTTTAGATTTATCGATATCGTCAGTCGAGTGGCTGTACTAGTGGAGGCAGCTGGGCAGTTGTTCATGAGTTATGAGCAGCCATTCATGAGCGTGACTGGTTGCGACAAAGCTTCCGTGTGGATTCAGTTGCTGAAACTCGCCGCTGACGCTGCTGATCGATTGTGCAACTTTATCATTGCCAACAATGAAATAAAAATGACAGCTCAAAGCATTGTTGATGCCGTACGCAGCGGTAGTTCTAATAACAGCTCCGTACTCAGTCAAGTCGTCCCGGATTGGGCAAAAACTTTTATATCAGGCAGCGAACGCGGTCATTGTCTCAACTTGAATGAGAATAAGCAGAAGTCATCAAACGTGTATGCAGACGCGGGATTAGTGACTGTAAACTTGTTTGGAGTGGTAAAACATGTAAATGGAAGAACGAACCTATACAGGCGTCAACTCGCATGGGAGCAAGAAGAGTCACTGGGTGCACCGGAGAATAAATCAATCGAAGAACCATACGAATATAAGCTTACGAAAGATAACATGTATTCTAAACTGGAGACGATATCCAAGGAAATATGTGCCGAGAATAAGGAGCTAAGGGATGTGTTGACTTATTATGGAGCATCGTCGTCACTTCCGGCAGATATACTCAAAGAAACAACGTCTGCGGAAAGGTCAGGAACAGAGAATGCAGCAATAGTAGATTTGGACGCAAAATTGAAAAACGATCCAGATTCTATCATTCGAATTGTTAACGAAATGATTCCACCTCAGCCGACAATTTACACTTCAAGAGCAATTTCCAACAGACTACTTCTCAAACCTGACTTATTCAAACAAGTTTCTCGTAACTCTGACGAGCAGGATGTTTTCGTGTACAAAGGAATGTCTGAATCTGAACTGGGAAAATTGATAGAACCGAATGTGTTTTCCTTTTCTGGAACTCAACTTTCAATTGTAAACTGCAAACATATATTTCTGCAAGATGAAGCACACTGGGATGACATTGTGGCGGGGGCAATCAAACCTACACACCTGATTACCAAAGATGACGGTGATTTTGTTCTCCAACAGTCAACCGCAGTCACCAATTTGATTTTTCGTTATGCTGCCAACGAAAAGCGAGCGGAGAACGCATACATCTCAGAGGCTGACTTTGTGAAACAATTAAAATCAACGAAGAAGGGTGCGTTACTTTGTGATGTACCAGGA
>JAAXOA010002983.1:0-12233 GCA_036561885.1 Salina celebensis
GTCGTCATCCAGGCTAAGATCATTCCAGTGAAATGCAAATACGGAGAAAGTTTTTTCTGGTTGTCGATACAATTCATGATTAAAAGTGGTTGATAACCGAAAAGAAAGGAACAGACGACGTGGGTCATCGTCCAGCGTAAATGATGTAGCGACTTGTGAGTTGTACGGCCTGAGAAGGATTTTCGATACTGACGTATTTTGATATAGAGTATCAGGGACAGAATATAAATCAGTAATAACGGCGCAAAACCTCCAAGCATCCATATGGTTGATTTTGGTGAGAATCCGTGAGCATCAGGTAAAATTGTGCATGTTGTTGGATCATGAGGATTTTTTCCGATTGTTCCCCATAACCCGGTGTACGCGAGTGTCGGGAGTGCATAGCTGGCAGTAACAGTCACCGCTATACAAACCTTGACTGGGACCACAGGATCAGGAGTGTTGTATTTGCTTGTTACGAACTTGTGGTAGCGTAGCGCAGCAATCCCCACTAGTGTGATGATCGTGAGCGTGACGGTTCCATACAGACAGACAGCGTACAAGTTACATAGTACGCTGCCTAGAATCCACTGTTGGGCTAAGTATCTTGTTGCGGTCATAGGAATGAGCACGGCAGCAATGATTAGGTCCGATATGCAGAGAGTCCATAAGAGGAAGTTGTATGCGGTTGTTTTTGTGGTGTGAGACAGGCGATAAATGGCAGCCAAGTTTGCCATAATTCCAGCTATGGCTATAGCTAGAGACATTGCACCAAAGTTGTATGTAATCATTGTAGACAAGTTTTGAGGATTTTGAGCATGAGTTTGTGGCATGAGAGCAAATAGAGTTGTGAGAAAGGTTGCAATTGATACTGTCGGTGCACTTCTCATTTGAAATTGGATGTTATGTAACGATCGCTTAGCTTTTGGTGCTTTGCTGTTGGAAAGTACTGCTTCGTTATCGTCCTCCAGAGGTAACTTGGCCAATCGGGAAATCGGGCGAACTGTATCCTTAGTTGTTACCTTGTCTGATCCAGGCACTACCTTTTTAACGTCTATGGTTGCGACCCGAACGAGGTTGTCCTTCCCCGGGTGGACGGCTTTAACTCTGCCCATTTTCCATTTTAATGGGGGTAGCTGGTCATCCATGATGATCACCATGTCACCGACGTGTAGGTTGTCTTTGACGGCTAACCATTTTTGTTGACGTTGTAGTTCGCTGAGGAAGTCTCGTTGCCATTCTTGCCAAAGTTGCTGGAAACGTTTTGTCATAATTTGGTACATGCTGAGTACCTTGTTTTTATGATTCAAGAGGGATACTTCCGGGATTGCTTGTAGATTTGTCCCAATGAGGAAGTGTCCTGGAGTTAGAGGGTCCAAGGAATCCGGGTCGTCATCGAGTGGAACTAGAGGTCGGCTATTGACGATTGACTCCACCCATAGTAGAAAGGTCTCAAATTGTTCCCAGGTGTAGAGCTCCTCAGATAAGAGTTTTTTCAAGTGTGTTTTTACCAATTTTACACATACCTCCCATACTCCACCGTGATGGGGTGCGATGGGTGGCATGAATTTCCACGTGATATTCTGAAGATCCAGGCCCCATTCACTGCATTTGCTTGTAGTGTGTTCATGTATGAGAAAGCTCGACTGGTCCGTTAGGTAGTGTTCTGCTCCCTTGAAGTTTGTTCCATTGTCAGAATACATGTGACTGGGACGTCCTCGTCTGGATATAAAACGGCGGAACGCTAATAGGAAGGCTTCTGCTGACAGGGACGAGACAAGTTCCAAATGGACCGCTCGGACGGCCATGCAAGTGAAAAGACAGATCCATGTTTTGAATGGTCCACCTCGTCCCGTGTTATTCTTGATGAAGTAGGGACCTGCAAAATCCACTCCAGTATGGAGAAAGGGCCTGGTCAATGAGACTCTGGCGGCTGGGAGTTGACCCATGAGTTGTTCGCAAGGGCGGGCGTTGTATTTGAAACATAACAAGCATTTATCGATGACGGACTTGACACAAGTCTTGCCGTTTAAAATCCAAAATTTGGAACGTAAGGTGTTGAGTAACACCTTAGTTCCGGCATGTGCAAGCAGGTAGTGGTGTTCCATAATGAGGGAACGTACTAAGGGATCTTGTCCGGGTAAAATGTACGGATGCCGATGAAGGTAAGGGAGGTCGGCGTTTTCTAACCTTCCTTTTACATGGAGAGTAAAGTCATCCTTCAGAAAGGGCAAAAGTTTCCGTAGTCGCTTGAGATTGGGATCCTTTAGGATTTCAGTCATATTTTTGCCGGAAAATACTTCTGAGTAGTGTTCCATCTGGAGATGATGAACAAGTACACATTCCGCACGAGTGTAGTCTTCTGGTGCGAGTGTTTCGGTAGCAAATGATTTGCGACGAAAGACATGAGCAATTAACGCGATTATCCTGACCGTTTTGTGCCAGGAACCGATCCTCCGAATTCTTTGTAGGAAAGTTGCTTGTCCTGCTGGGATCCCTAGAGCCACAGGAGTTTTCTTAACTTCTAGGTCGCTTTGGTCGGGTATCCCTGGAAGTCCCGGCTGGACGATTTCTTCATTTTTTAACCACTCAGGTCCAGTCCACCATAAGGGGTGGTTTCGTAATTCGGATGGCAGCAGGCCTCGAGATGCGCAGTCGGCTGGATTTTCTTCCGATATGACGTGGGCCCATTCGGAGATCTTGGACGTCTGCTGGATCGTGGAAATACGGTTTGCCACGTAAAGCTTCCACTTGCTGGGAACAGCCTGTAGCCAGTGCAGTACTATTGCTGAGTCTGTCCAGAAAAATCTCTTCTCTATTTTTGTGGTTAGAGTTTCCTGAACTGTCTGCATTAGTTCAGACAGTAAAACCGCAGCTTGTAATTCCATTCTGGGAATGGTGAGCAATGGTGAGAGTGGTGCAACGCGTGTTTTGGCCGTTATAATATTAGTGTAAAAACCAGAAGATGTTTTGCATCGTATATAAATCACCGCAGCGTATGCATCTTTGGAAGCGTCAGCGAACCCGTGTAGCTCCACGTTGGTGGCATCTGCTGGAATCAGAATTCGGGGAATGGGGAGTAAATCCATTGTTGCTAGGGAGTCTGCTAGTTCCAACCAGCTTGCGCTTAGATCCGGAGGGAGTTGGACATCCCAGTCCAACTTCCGCATCCACAGTTGTTGCAAGAGAATCTTAGATTTTATTGTTATTGGTGAGATGAGTCCAAGCGGGTCGAAAACCTTTGAGGTTTCCGAAAGGATGTTCCTTTTCGTATGTTTTTTATTTATATCGGGATTCGTGTAGAAATTAAATGAATCCGAGGATATGACCCAAGTTAGGCCGAGGGTCTTTACTGATGCTGTGTCATCTAAATCTAAAATGTCCGAAGCCTCCCTTTCTGGAATCGGTATGAGGGCCATGATTTCCGGGCTGTTGCTAGCCCATTTCCGTAATTGGAAGTGCGCGCCATGAAGCATTTCCACTAAGTCTATGACGACTTGTTTTGCTATGGATATGTCAGATAGGGAGGTGCTCAGGTCGTCCATATAGAATCGAGTGGAGAGAAGTTGGGATGCCTCTGGATAAATCTGTGATGACTGTTTAGCTAATGTTTCTAGCGTTTTGCATGCAATGTATGGAGCCGTGGTTACGCCGAATGGAACGCAGGTCAATTTGAAATGTCCTATAGGCTCGTTAGGGGATGCTCGCCAGAGGATTCTCTGGTAGTCTTGCTCTGTGGGATGTACCCGTATTTGGCGGTACATTTTTGTAATATCGGCTTTAAGTGCGATAGGGTGTTCCCGGAAATGGAGCAACTGGCGGAAGAGGTCCGGCTGTAGTACTGGTCCGGGTGGCAACAGACTGTTGAGGGATTCCCCATTCGTTGTTTTTGCACTCGCGTCAAAGACGATGCGGAGTTTGGTTGTTGTTGAGGATTCCTTAAAGACCCCATGATGGGGGATGTAGTAACATGGTTTACCTCGCACCTCTTCTGGAGGCACGGGTACCATGTCACCTACAGTGACATATTCTTGAAGTTGGGATATGTACTTTTCATGAAAGGCGGGATTTGCCTGTAGTTTTCTTTCTATAGACTCGTAGCGTGAGCGAGCCTGTTTAAAGGATGAGCCAAGATCTTTCTCAGGAGATTTGAGGAAAGGCCACTTCACGACGAAGCGGCCATCTTCTCGGCGGGTAGTGTTCACCTTGAAGTGGTCCTGGCAGAATTGGTCAACGGGAGTCAGTGTTATCCTGGGGTCAGCATTCTCGAACTTATCCAAGTCCCAAAAACGTTGGATGAGTGCATGGACTTCATCGTTGGAGGGTTCTGCTTCTTCTTCTCCTTTGGAGGTGATAGTGTAGATCACGGCCTGGGGATGAGTGGGGGTACGAGATCCCATCAGTACCCAACCGAATGGTGTTTTTCGGGCACTAGCTAGTCCTGAGCGTCCGCGTATAACTCCTTCCAAGAGAAGTTGATCCAGGAGGGGCATGCCAATTATGAGGTCAACTGGACCGGGAATGTTGAACCCTGGGTCAGCTAATGTTAAATCTTGAATATGTTCCCATTGGGAGACATTTATCTTCTCGTCTGGCTGCTGACTCGTTAAGGTTGGGAGTAAGTGTGCTTTGATGACGATGTCAGGTTCTCCGATCATATATGATTGGAGGGTGAGAGTTACTGATCCAGTGGAGGTGAGGGGTTGTTCCCCGGCCAGGGTGAATTCCTGACTTTCCCTCGTAATAGGAATCTTCATATTTCTTAAGAAAGATGCTTTTACGAAATTTCCCTGCGCACCTGAGTCTAGCAGTATGCGCGCAGTTTTTATGTGTTTGCCTTTCACTTTCGCTAGGGCAGTCGCCAACAGCCCTATCTGGTCAGGTTTCGGGGGTGCTTTCCGTTGTACCGCGAAATGATTAATAGAGCCAGTGGGGGTAACGTCAGCGGCATGCAGTAGAGAATGGTGCTTTCGTTTACATACACTGCATGTAAACTTGGATGTACAATCCTTGGTTGGATGTGTAGTGGACAAGCAATTTGTGCAGAGTTTATGCTGTTGAGCTAGCGATTTCCTCTGGGTTGTGGTGAGCTGTTGAAACATTGTGCATGTGTAAATTTTATGTCCAGGCTCATGACAACCAGCACACGGAAGGGGTTCCTTTTTTCCAGCAGGCTTTGGTTTGGTTCCGGGTTGCTTGGAGTTGTGTGCTTTTTGGGAGGGTGGCTGCTTGTTCCCACCCTTATGGGGTGGTTGCTTCTTCCCTCCCTTTTGGGTAGCATGGAGGAATGGCTGAGTGCGTGGTTTCTCCTTCTGCTTATTATCCCATTTTTTATCCGGGTGTCTTTGTCCTGAGACCTCAGTCCTAATGGAGCTCTCCAGGGAGAGCTCCTTGGCTCGGTTATTGAGGAATTCAAAAAACTTGTCCAGTGACGGGACGTCATTAGCTTTTAATGTTTGGTTGAAAGCCGTAAGTGTTTTTGAAGGGATTCTGCCTAAGTAAATATGCAGAAAAATAACTTCCTGGATTGGGACGGTTCCTAACGGGATATGGTTGAGCTTATCCATTGTTGCCCTGGCTACTGACAACAAGTGATATAGCCCGTCGACTGACTCGGATGTCATGACCGGGTAATCCAGCGCGGGGCGGAGTACGTGGTGAATTATCTCGCGGGTAGAATCGTACCGTTGTAACAATCGCTGCCAAGCGATGTCAAAGTTGGCGTCTTCCAGACGCAGATCCTTGATGGCGGTTTGTGCGGAGGATCCCTGCAGAGAGTCCTGGAGCAATCGCAGTTTATCAATAGCCGGGAGACTATACGTCAGGTTAGTGAAGACGGATTTAAACTCAAGCCAGTCGGCATGGTTGCCGCTAAACCGTGGGATGGATGCCTTGGGTGGCACAAGATTACTTTGACGTTTTTCTACAACGTCTTTTGTTTTTAGGATTTCAACTTCCAGAGTATTTAGCATTTCCACTAATTCCGTGTAACAATAATTAACGTCTTCTAAGGGTGGGTTGCCAGTGACGTGAATTTTTCCTGAGCCTGAAGTTACAAATGGAGCAGGTTCCATTGCGAAGACCTTATACATCTGGCCACGGAGTCCGGCCATTTCGCGTTTAATTTCAGCCAGCATGGACATGGTCATCGTAAGATATATTTGGTCTCGGTCGGCTATGTCCGTAGATTTGAGTTTATGATAGAGATCCTGAAGGGATCCCTCTGTTGACATGTATTTGGCATAAAACTCTCTTGCCGCATTAGTTGACTGACTTGTAGCAATTTTGTTGCATAAGTCTATTATTTCCTTAATCGATGGCTCGCCCGCAGCTTTCGCTGTTTTTCTACGAATTAACGTATCATAATCTGCTGTAGACCCCATGGTGGGAATTACGATTGGGTAAAGCCTAGGAGTACCTCTTGTATGCTTTTTCACAGGTCTCCTTGGCGGAGCTTTTGATGCGGGTTTACTTGTTGGGGTAGTAAATGGCCAACCGTGAGTTGTCGGAAAAGTAAAGTAATCAAAGAAACTAAAGGGCGGAGATGCAGGAACCGGTGAAGTTGAAGTAGTAGCTAGTGGAGTAGTTACTGATGGAGATGCAGGCCTTGAGGCTGACGGGGTTGGTGTGACTACTGGAGTAGTTACGTGGGGAGAAGCAGGCCTTGATGTAGACGGAGTTGTGGTAACTGCTGGAGTAGTTCCTGATGGAGAAGCAGGTCTTGATGTAGACGGGGTTGAGGTAACTACGGGAGTAGTTACTACTGGCGACGCTGGTGCGGTTGCCGAGGTTGATGCTGCTGCTCCTGTAGTTGTAGAAATCGGCGGAGGTTTCTTTTTGGGGGACCTTCTCCGTGGGGTTCTTGGGCTAGATGCTCCTTTGTGTTTGAGGGCGGCGGCGACTGACGCGGCCGAAGGTGACTCGGCCCTGCGGGCGGTACCGTAGGTGGATGCTTCGTCTACTGTAGAAACGGAATGTGCTCGTGTTCTAGGGGCTGATGGTTCAGGTTCAGTTGATGCTGATTGAACTCTTGCCCTGGTAGTAGTTAAATCCTGGAGTAGTGTAGCCTGAATACGGAGGGCCTCTTTCGCGGCGGCGAGTGCGGCGGCGGTGGCGGACCTAGTTACGGGTCTTCTCGGAGGAGTTATGGGCGGTGGAGTTGGTTTCCGAGGAGTGCCAGGAGTTGGCGGCGGCGGCGGGGGCGGCGCGGCCGATTTTGAGGGTTTCCGTTTGGAAGAGGATGCCTTAGGACCTGTTGGTTGACTTGACCCTGTTGGGGGACCTGAGTCTCCACTCGAAGGGGTTGGCGGTGCTGCTGCAGCTGCTGCTGTTGAGGTGGTGCCTGACGGCGGGCCGCTGCTGGATGCGGCGGTGGCTGTGCCTGAGGGCTGAGCCTGAGTGGTTGAGGCAGGGTCTTGAAGAGCCTCCTCAAATACGTCGTCCTCTGAAGTCGGGGACTTTGGGGGAGGACTACTTGGAGTGGCCGTGGCGGGCGCCGGTTGGCCTGTTTGCCAGGGGTCTGGCGGGTGAGAACTTTGGGATCTACTGGTGGATCTAGTTCTACGTTCACTCATCCACTTGGATGAGTGACTCTATCAACGTAATTATATTTATATAGGCTCAAACACGAAAATTGGGGTAACGTGAGACACCAAACATGGAGGTCTATGAGCCTAAATTACGTGATTTTTGTATGATGTATGGTAAAATGTCGACTAATTGATGGTAGTTTTACCTCGGTTCGTACGCAAAACCGGGTAATTTTATGGCAAAAGTGTGATCAAAACTTATGCGTAATAGCGAAGAGCAATAATAGCATCAAAGTTTTGTGTGAGTTTAGGACTTAGCTTGTGTTGGCACCGGGTGGTGACTTTATCCTCTGGTTCTTTAACGCGTCCGTTTCGGAATTAGAGGAGCCTGGGGGCACGAAAAGAAACACACTACCAGCACTACACAGCACGTGCACGGTTTTAGTTTATAAGTATCAGTCACATAAACAACACACGAAAAACCGAGAGTTCAAAGTTCAAAAAGGGGAGCCACATGGGATTATTCGGGGTCACAGGTGCGGGTAAACTGTCACCCTTAATGAATAAAACCTACTGATCAAGTTCCGGATTTATAAAAGTTTCGGATTAAATAAAAATCGGTTCGGATCGATGTATACTGTCACTATAGATGCTATTGATGAGTCGCTATGAATAAAAACTTGAGAGAAAGAGATGTTTTTAGTTTTGTTGTAAAATGCGTACTGATATTTTATTTGTCTAAATAGCAGCAAGGAAGAAATAAGTTGCGTAATAAGATTACATAATAAAAGTGAATGTGGTCAAGAGTGAACTTGAGCAGAAGGCCAAGTTCGCAAAAATTATAATATGAATGCCTACGCAGAAAGCTATAGGCATTGGCGCAAGTGAAGCTTGCGGTGATAAGTGTGTCAGTAGTGACTGGTTCATAATATGAGGAAAAAGCCAATAGGCGTAAAAAACCTCGAACCTGATAGTGCTTACATACTAAGATTGCAATGACGCAGCCATATTAGGAAAACATCTAGAATGTTGTTGAGGGTGGTTGCGGTCAGTGCATGATCGTGACACACTTCGCAAAAAGTGACATTGAATAATTGCAAAAAGATATAGCTATTACATGGAATAGTATTATATACCTATAAGGAAAGTTATATTGCAAAATTTCTGCAAAGTATGTCATACTGTAAGAAAAACCTTGTGAAGCAAGGTAAATGGAATGATAATGATATATTCTAATTAAGATTAAAATTATCTGATCTGATGATTTTATGTTGCGTACTGCAACATACTGGGGGGAGCGAAGAAAATGGTCCTTCAATCCCTCTTCATGTTGGAAAGCCTGAAAGCAAAACTCAAACAAAGAAAACATATAATTAAGACAAAGACGATGATTGTCCCTCGTTTGAGCCAGGTCCATATGTCAGATCCCATGATCGATATCCAGTGAAAATCTATCCCTCCATCCTTAACGGCAGCTACTTTTATCTCTTGATAAATATTTTCTACGTCCGGATTACTCAAATAATGTAGAGTTCCCTTGATCATCAATGGTACTGAATTCATTGGGCATTGTAATGAGCATTGCATTTCCACATGTGGTTTATCGACATGAACTATTTTCTTATAGTAAGTTGATACATTGTTCACCACAAGTTGCGTATATAGCGTATGACCGGGACAGGATAAGGTAGCCGTCAAAGGGGTTGCAGCGTCCGTATTAGCCTGGAGAAAAAGTACTGCTCCAGGGAGGCAGGAATAACATCCTTCGATCTTGAGGAAAGTAGCTTGACAGTGTCCTTCTTGGGCTTCAGCAACCAGTTGTAAGTTGGTTGCACTGAGTTGGATCTCAATGAGAGACGATACGGTTGTATCGTATCTTACCGCAAGATTGTCCGCGACCAAAATACCATTATCCAATTTAAGTGGTAACAGTTGGTCATTTAGGAGCTTCTCTGGGTCGATTAGCGAGCCTTGGCAGTGGATTCCCTCTGTGTCAGTTTCACTTGTTATTAAGGAAGGAAGAGCCTTACAATTTGATGAGAGCTTTCTCGCGTCTGCAACGGAATCACATTGAATTTCCCCGAGTCGTCCTGGTGCAAACTCTTCCCGATGATTACATGGAGCTAATGCAATTTTCGCGTTTCTTCTTAGAAAACACTGGCTCAATACCGGGGTTGGAGGTACTGAGGCGGAGACCAGGGAGTAAGTAATGTTGTTGATTGTCTGAGGAGTACCCACTTCCAGTACTACTGCATCTGTCCTTTGGTTACTTCCGTAACGTGTTTGGATTTGTAGGTTGGCCCAAAGCTTCCATTCGGGGCAGCTAAATACTTCGTACGATTGGTGTGAAGGATTAATGATAGCTGACCTTACGAAGACACAATCACGGGTGAGGAACCATGGACAGGAGGGGTAGCGGAGCGATAGACATCTGGACCATCCCAAGTTATTTTTGGTGGCTTCGAATTCGGGTATCGTGTCGTTCCAGCGGAACTGAGAGCACTTGTCGCCATTGCAACTGGATGAGGAATATAGGCTGTAGCAATGGATGGAGGAGTCGCAGGCGATCTTCGGTCTCGGCGCATAATAAAGTAATTGTTTATCACAGGAGATGGATACTGCATTAGTTGTGATTTCCACCGTTCCTAGGACCTTCTGTTGTGCGTTGTTGACCTTGAAGCAGGATGTTTGTCCGATTGGACTTAACGCGAGCCGTGTATTTAAGTGTACCTTGCATGCTTCAGTACTACCGGCGTTGATGCACTCCATGCTGGAGGCTGCCAAACTGGCGAACTCAGAGCATGCTTGAATATGAGTGAAACTGCATATGATGCAGAGGAGAGTGGTCATAGTGGCGGAGAATCCTCCTCTTCGATTTCGTCGTTCGGATCTTCCAGCTACAGTTGGGGGAACATATACCTGGTAATTGTAGTCCAGTAACGGTTCTCCTGTTTCCTCATCTTGGATTATAACTGGTCTGGTATCTCGTCGTACTCTCCAGCGGAGGTAATGGCGAAGAGGTAGAGTAATGTAGAAACAGCAGATGAACATACAGTAAAGACATGATCGTCCAATGTAAATGAAAACTGATGCTACTCCCAGGATTCCGACTAAGATGATCCAGTTTATCGCGGAATAACATGCGACGTTGACCCACCTGTCTTTGCACATGTGACATCTAATGGCTTGACAGATACTTACTCGTGGACAGTCCAGAAGTATTTCATGGGGGGCGTCTGCTTCAGGTAACCATATCTCCACTTTTGTAACCCCATGGCTGACCAGCATATGAGTCGTCAGTAGGATTTGTGTTGTTTCCGTAGTAGGGTGAGCGGAGATATGTCCAGGATTTTTGGTAATGATAATGTACGAGGCTACCTGTTCCGGGGTGTGAACTTCTACTCCTTGGGGGTTGCATGTAGCGGTGCAGTCTGGACAGTGGACTTCTTGAGAGGGTGGAAGAATCCTTACCCTGGTAGACGTCAGGATCGTACCGTAGCAGTCCGGATATATAGGTCCGAGCTTCGTGGAGTATATTTTCCGCACGTCAGTGTGAGTATGGTTAAACCGACAATAGCATAAGTCGTCTCCTTCCTCCACAGTGGCTGAGCATCCCATATTTTTACAGAACGTTTCATCCCCTTGACATTTCTTGTTACCTTGGCAGCATATGTTGTCTGGGCATGATTTGGAGTGACAGGAACAATTATATGAAGAAAGAGAATTGAGAACTGTGTGCTGTCGCATATGGAGTGACTTCACTGGATAGAGGGTCCCTTTGATCAATAAAACCGGTACTTCCTGTACGGTGGTGCGAAAGTGCTTGCATACGTGTAATGGGAGGTCATCTACGTGGCAAAGGTCAGGATTTGATTCTGGAACTAGCGCATGGATGGGTTGTTCTCCTCCTTGAGGTTCTTGACAATGAAGATTGTCCAGTAACTTCTTAGTGTCCGTACATTGTTGGTCACTGATAACACATGATAGTCCATCTGAAGAGAAGATTCTGGGGGGAGTACACCTGTTATTGTAAATACAGGCAGTCCCGTCTGGTCTCGCATGAAGCCATACAATTGAGGAAGTACAGGGAGGAACTTCTCGTTTGGGCGTAGGAACATCTCCAGCACAAATGGGCAGGTCCGTAATTACTGAGTGAATTGCCGGTGGCGATGGAGAATCTTTGATCATGTTTGTTTCCGTATCCGCTTGTACGTGGAGGATGCATAAGCATAAAATGATTCCAAAGAGTGGCGATGGTCGTCGTCCTTTTGGGTGTACATTTTTTGTGGGGGTGCCAGTAATGTCAATCACTGCTATCTGCGGTGCCCTGGGAGGAGCGAAAGAATTGGGACGACGGGTTTTGCGGAACAAGTAGACTGCTGGATGAAGAATGGTCGTCATCCAGGCTAAGATCATTCCAGTGAAATGCAAATACGGAGAAAGTTTTTTCTGGTTGTCGATACAATTCATGATTAAAAGTGGTTGATAACCGAAAAGAAAGGAACAGACGACGTGGGTCATCGTCCAGCGTAAATGATGTAGCGACTTGTGAGTTGTACGGCCTGAGAAGGATTTTCGATACTGACGTATTTTGATATAGAGTATCAGGGACAGAATATAAATCAGTAATAACGGCGCAAAACCTCCAAGCATCCATATGGTTGATTTTGGTGAGAATCCGTGAGCATCAGGTAAAATTGTGCATGTTGTTGGATCATGAGGATT
>JAAXOA010002984.1:0-12231 GCA_036561885.1 Salina celebensis
AGACTGCTTCACAGACAAAGGTTGTCGTTTGGTTAGTAAACAGGACATTAGGTATTTCATCCAATCTGACGAGTTCGTTTTCAGGTGCTCTTCTCCAGTCGGTGTCTTAAGGAATTATCAACAGAACCATTTCGGTTTACAATATGCATAAATGTGTTTTTACAGTACAGTATTTTTCAAATATAATGTGTCAGAATATTTACATTTAAGGGAGTTCAATGATGTAAAGAACGTCCACTGCGAGCTTTCACCATCTGCCGCACAACGCACCACACCGGAAAATGCAGAATACTTCAAGGATGCACATTTCCAAACAATATAACGTCGTTTGGAAGCACTATAATATGGGCAGGGGGCTTTATTCGAATTTGTTTCTACTAAAATTCTGTATGTCATCAATTGGTCTATATCCCAGTTAGGAAGAATGGAGGATTCATATTGACATTGACTTGGTTCGAGACATTGAAGAACTATAATAGTAATATTCGACTTCTCAGAGGCCATGCAACGGAATTCCCTCAGGTATTCGTCCATTGACAACTCCGCAATGTCTAGTATAATTGTCCATGTGTGTAAAACTTTAATCTGATCATGTTGCCTATACAAGCAACTGACAGTTGCCGGAAACCCCTCTTCCAACGCTTCCTCATAAGGGGATTCGTAATTTTCTGTGAAAGCTTCAATTGTTGCGTTTCCCTTCGGGCCCGACCATGTTTGTGAAAGACGTATCGAACTGCCGTTTACAACTGAGAATTCACCCTCTTTTAAGACAGGCGTTGTGCAGTTAATTTGGAGCATGCCATAGTGTTTAGAAATTCGTAACGTCGTGTGCTTTGGATCAATGTCAAGCCTATCTCGTGAGATCGACTTCGGAGAATTTTTAAAGGCTGCTATGGAGGCTGACAGATTTCCTTGACGACAGACGTACATTCCCTCAAATGAGTATGTTCCACGGAATCCGCTTGTTGGCAGATAGGTCAATTCAGATGTATTCACAGCAAGTTCTAAGCCCTACAAAAATATTCGTAGGTTGTAAACTACTCTTGCATTGGTTGAGTTAAACTTACGGTACTTGTTGATCTCAGAAGCCGAACCGGAATCCTTGGTTCAGATGTCACGCATGGAAGTACATTGGAGTCAAACACAGAAGTGTTTACTGCCCATAGTGTGGGTGGACCAACGAAAAGAAATGCCTCCTTGGCAGTTTTCTCATCACCAATTTTTTCACACCGTATTGAAATAGAAAGGCTTTGATTCCTACTCCTACTACTAAAAAGATCCAACGATATTTCGAAAGAATTCATAAGATTTCTGCGGACATACTCAATGTGTCTATGAATGTCTGGTGTTATTGATTCAGAGAGATTCCACTGAATTGGATAGTGGGCTTTACAGTCTAAAATTATACTATCAAACCAGTTTGGATTGCGGAATGCCAGCTCGTTCCCAGGCATTGCCGATGAAAAATTAACCCATGTTGGGTTTCGGTATTCTTTGGCAGTTATTTCTGGTGGCATTTCACTCAATACACGATGTGTTTCAAAGTAAAGCATAAGCACCAATTTTAAAAACACCCGTTTCAGTTCCATTTCTAAATAGTTGCAGCAAGTTATGCGTATCTACAAGCCGGTAATTCATCAACTAGAATGACTGTTTTCACAAATTGTTCCTCAAGTTAAAGGAGGAAGTTTAGTACAATAATTTTTGCTTCAATAGTTCCTGTCGGTTTGGTTTCCTTCAGAATTTCTATTTGGCAGAACATTTCAATCGCATAATAACCAAAACCATGTGCCGGAAGTCCTCGTTCAAAATCGACGGAAATTTTTATTACTTTTTAAATCGTATGTGCAGTATTGTGTAAAGCGGAGGCATGTATCAAACAATTTCAAGGATTCTCTAGTTGCTTAAGGAAATGGCGAGTCTTCTGTCATGTTTTAAAATTCAGTGAATTCGTCAACGCGGCTAACCACAAGAATATTCATACAATATTTCCTTATACTACAGAGCACATTTTTCTTTCCATAAAATAAGTCAATAGTTTTATATGGAAGCTTTAGTTTTAATATATTTTGTGAAAAAATTATTCATACGTATTTATTGGTAGCTTTAAGTCTAACATCTGAAGTATTCCATGATGTTTGGCAAACTTTTGTGAACGTTTCCTGCCACAATAAAAGCAATTAAGAACAACTACAAAAACGAAGCTGAACGTAAGCAGTGAATGTGACAGTAATAACCTGATGGAAACGTAAACAAGAATAAAAAGTAAACTAATAAGTTTTGATTGAAGATATTCATATATGAATAGCATTGCCAGTGTCCTTTCCAATGCAATGACATGTAAAAATACATCTGACAAAAGTTGGGGCCTGAAAGTTACCTTCAACCCTGATATCGTCAAACCAACCATATGCTTTTGAAAAGCCATACCCGAGCCCGATCCAATCATACGTCACACGCTATGTAAAATTACAAGTGACAAAAGTTAGGCCCTAACAGGCACTTTAACAGTTGATGTAGGAACCTGAAAATCTATAGGGATCCTCCTTTTGGGCCAAGGGATCGACGTAAAATTTGGTTGAAATCGATCAAACGGTACGACCTGTAGAACACCCACAGTCAGACAGACGGACGCAGCCAGCGATCTCGTTGCTAGCTGAACAAAGTTCAGCTTCGTAACAAATGTATCTGGTTTATTGGCTTTGGTTGTTTGTTACTAATCTGGTGCGGAAAATTCTTAACGCAGTTTTCTTGTTACAGTGCATAGTATGGTAGAAATACCATGGAAGTGTGTTGTCAGCCAGTTAGTCACTGAACTGGAAGTATTCATTCAGACCTGCGGACATCAAGATCTTCATCAAGTAAACTTTTAGTTGATTTGACAACTGTATCGTTCTATATGTATGACCGAAGCATCATAAATTATAAATCTCTTAATATTCATGACCGCTTTTGCCTAGGAGGTTATTGTGTATACAAGTTTCATTAATAATAATTGTTTGCGAGACGGTCTTCTTGGTACAAAACACAGCTTTTTATCACAAATGTCAAGAAAATTCTCATTTTCCCCAGTTGTCCAGTGGAAATAGAGAGAGTAAATAAACGAAAAGTACAAATAGTTCAGTTTCACCGTTTTAACCCACCAAAAAACCGTTTCGCCAGTTTCACTCTAGAATCCTCTGACGTGAGCGGGAAAAGACACTCGAATCTGCATCAGTTTGTCTCCCCACCTAATCACCCGTTTCTTCTCCGCAATTGGTGTCATTGCTTATGAGAAAAAAGCTTCCAAGAAGTTTTTACCGGCTGCACAAAGCACAAAATTGAGAATAAGTAATATTTCAGAATTAGTCTTTGTCTATTTGCTGACTGATGCATTAGAGCCACAACTTGGGAGACACATATGAGCTGTGTGGTTTTTCAACTTTCGTTTAATAAAACTTTGCAGAGGATAATTAAGCAGCGTATTCTCCAAAGATTAATTTGGGGACATCTTGTGTATTTTTATATACCTCGTACGTAGGTCTCTTCCCAGCAATCTGGAGCCCCTGTGTTGATTTACAATATAAAAAAGTGCAGACAATGTGGAAGACATTATGAGCAACGCCGATTAAATTAAAATACTTATTATACCCAACAATTATCGCAGCTGATGTGCGAAAACTAACCAGGAAGGAGTCTACTGTAGAATTACATCTGCACAAAATATATAAGCCCTGGCTCAATTGCAAGTATGTAAAAGTTTCATCTGGATTTGTGTCTGTATTCTGTATGTGTGTAATTTGGTCACTCGAATATACATACAAATCATATTGTGTGTAACATGCTTGTTACAGTGAAACTCATACTAGAGGCAGGGACATCCAGCCGACTAAGATACATTCTAAACACATTCATACTATCATATGTAGGTATCAAATACATCCCATAGAGAAAGATTTAAACACTGTCGGATACGAGCATCTGCTTCTGTTTTCATTTTGTTATACATACTCACAATATCCTTACCAGGACCTTCACAGCCCCTGGGATCACAGTTTTATCCACTACGTTTTCATTTGTAACGTCAGGTTTTAATCTACAAACAAGTTTTGGTTTAAGGTTTAATACACGTAATACTTTCAAACTTGACTCTGTTTTCTCAATATAATATTAATATTTAACGTTTACTGACATTGCAGACAAACTTGAACCATGAGTTGCACCAGGATGTTAAATTGTGTCATTTGCAAGAAGCAGTTCAACTATAAATCAGTACTTGATTTCCATATGCAAAGCCACACAAAGGAGAAAAGTTACTGGTGTAGTCGCTGCAGCAAAGAGTGGGGATTTCTATCTGAATTAAGACGCCATACCGCCTGGCACCTCAAGCCACCACCCACTTACTGCACGTCCCTGAGATGTTTGTTCTGTAGTAAGGACCACACAGACAAAATTAACTTTGAGCAACATTTGCGAATACATATTTGTGAAAAACCCTACAACTGCAAAATTTGTACCATGTCGTTCACATCATATAAGAACCTTAGGAGACACACTAAAACAAGGCATTCGGAAAAGAGAAAATTCCCGTGTTATAAATGCATTGGGACCTACAAAACCTCGGCCGACCTCAAAGCCCACATTAACAAGTCTCACACCCGTACAAAGCAGCTATTTACATGCTCCAACTGTCCAAGAACGTTCCAATGCAGACGGAAATTGTGGCACCATGCCAAATTCCATACACGTTCTAAATATTGTTGTGAGATTTGCAAAAAAGAAGTGTGGAACTTGGGGGCACACATGACACGAACAGCGGAAAAGCATCAGCTGTCCAGTTTGTTCTATGAAGTTAGCCAACGTGAAAAGTTTAGAAATGCACATTAGAAAACACACTGGCGAGAAGCCATCCCAGTGCAAGTTGTGCTTGAAAAGGTTTACGACGCCGTGTTTGTTGAATTACCATACGACCCGCTGTCATCCAAAAAACAACGATTTTAACTTTAAGCCATTTGAGTGTGTATTTTGTGGGGAGGCTTTTAAGGAAGAGTTCTCCTTGTTCGAGCACTTGCTAAATCACATTGGTGAAAAATGGTATCGATGTGATAAGTGTTGTCGAGAATTTACACGGCAGTGATACTTACGGAATCACCAGACAAGTTACAAGACATTTACGTGCCAACAGGTTTGCACAATCTGCAACATAAAGTTTGAGACAAGAAACTTGGTTCCGAAACACATGGAAACCCATAAGGACAGCAAGCGGGATCAATGTATACTCGGTGGAAATTTGTTTCGTAGTAGGAAGACCTTGGATCTCCATACATTAAAATATATCAAGGAAAATCCGTACATTTGCCTGCTTTGTGGGGATGAGTTCAGAAGTTTATACGCACTGCTGACACACAAGAGAGCCGCACATAAGTCACACACAGGTAAATCACAACATTCAAGTTATTATTCCCAAATGTGTTTTTTGAACTGCTTAACTACGAATTATTGCGCTCCATTTTTACTTTGTGTATTCCACAATTTTTCCACAGGACTTAATGATATCCGGAAATGATACGACTTGACTTGCAAATGACTTGAAATATGTTCTTACTTACGATCTGATGCCATGTATAAATCTTCCCAGTGCCACAGAACAAATTTTTGTCATTGTTGATGACAAGAATCCATGGTCGTGGTGATACCATATTTGAATTCTCCCCAACCGAGAATGTTTACTTCCAACTTCTATTTTGTAATAATAACACAAATTAAAACTAATTTCAATGTTATCCATTTTTATTAAAAATGTTGCAATACGGCCTTTCATTCAGCCGTTATGCCTATCAACGTGTTTTATTCTCAATTCTATTATTAAATGGGTCGATTAATGCTGTAAAGTTGTGTACAGGTGATCTTCAAGCGTGAAGCGAAAAATCTCATTTTGGAATATTATATGTGAAAATATTGCTTAATTGTGGAGGTGGACGTTTATCAGTAAATCAATTCAAGCCATTCAGTCTTGTAAAATTTAAAGATAAAATATGAAAGACTACGAAGTGATCGATGATCCTAACTCTCGGCCTTATAAGAGTAAATGTAAAAAAAAATTAAAATGTATAAGTAAAATTATATATCATTTCAATTCAAAGTCTCGCCAGTTAGCATTAATTGTATACATCATTGTATGTTCCATCTGGTAATTAATCTACTATTGGGAAAGATCAGCAAGTACTGATTCCTTTAAATATGTCTCCGGAGCAGAGGTGTGCACCAGGTCCCACAACACAGCACAACAAGTTTTTGATTGTTACTTTTTATGCTACAACAAGAACACAACAAGGTCCCATTACAAGCCTAGGAAAACCACAACAAGAACACAACAAGTCAATCAAGCTCTACAACACAACAAGTTTTAGTACAACACATTTTACAAAAACGCTAAAACACAGCACAACACAACAAATTAAGGCAAAAATTAGCAAAATTCGGCCCAAAAATGATGAAAAATAGACAATTTTGCCGAAAGGTTGCGATTTAGATCGAATTTTTCATGTTTCAGCTTAGCATATTTTTGGAAGTCGAAAACACAACAAAAACAAAACACATCGTTAACTTAATTGCACACAACACAACAAGTATTGGTGCACCGCTTTCAAACAGCACCACAACAACACATTTGCGGCAAAAAGTAGGTTGTCACAAGTTGTCACACGCTACAACAACTTGTTGTGCACATGTATGCTCCGGAGTAATACCACAACGTCTTTTTCGTCGTCGCCATCGTCAAAAATAACATAAAAACGTAGGTGATACAGAAATAGGCCACTCTCACGGGAAAGAAAGTGAATTCTTTGCATTTCACTCATATTCCACCAAACCATTAGGGATTTTCATGAATCATCACTCATAGATATATACACCAAATTATCATCCTCATAAGAGGTAATGACTGGACTCGTGCTTGAATTCCTTAAAATATTAAATCCTTGATAGAATGCAGAGTTCTATTCTATAATACATACAAAGAAGTATAATAATAAGATCAAAGAGCTCTATCGTAGTCAGTAATGAAAATATGTATTAGTGAACAAGAAATGAGTACTGAAAATTTAAGCACAGAAATGTACATGAAGACATCACTAGCGCCAATGAATTTGAATTTGACTGACTGATGGATATCGGCAAAAAATTCCCTCGCTTCGGACAAGATTCAGCACCCACGCCGAATTCAATACGTAAAAGCGTTCAATTTAATGTTTTATTCGAGTTTATTAGTTCTTAAGAACAAAAATTATTAATATAATATATATATGAAACATACATGCGTGTACCAAACATATATACCAATTTTGAACTGTTCTTCCATTAAAGTTTTAATTAACTTGAGTCATGACGTCCAAACTTGAACGCATTTTCATTGCACCATAATCTTGTACCAATGAGCTTATTATTTCGTCAACGCGTTCATGAACTGATCATTACAGAACTCGGAAACTATCAAATATTCTCATAGTGTGTATTCAATGATATTAAACTTACTAAAAGTAAACCGCCATGTGCATTTGTTAGTGGGGAACTGGAAATAAAAAAGATTAGAAGACACTTCTAACCATTAAAACAAGGTTGATTGAATGTGTCAAAATAGAAAACATGTAATCCACCCTCGTGGCAGTTTTAATGGTTCCCAATGTACCGTAATGAAAAGCTATCACACGGAGGGATTTTATAATTCGGCAAGTTTGCCTGAGTCGTCCGGTGGGAACAGCTCCCAATCGCGTGCAATCTCTCAACATGTTTTGTAGCAGAATCCGACTTTTTTCATAAGGCATTGCCAGAAAATATAGGACAATGTTTACAATAATTATAACTACACCAAGGATAAATAAACCAGGTGCATATAAAAGTTTGAGAGAGGGAGGTATGCCCCTAATTGTGAGTAACACCATTAACGCAACAGCATCTATTCTACCATAGAACCACACACTTAACTCTACCGAAATGAAGTTGGCAATGGCTGCGTCAAGAGTGTAATGCGGAATCGTTACTACACGCCATTGTACGCTTTTATAAGGATCCCGACTCACCCCATCCATCACTTTTACAAGCAAAGTGGTATGAAATATCAAGTAAGTCAGCAAGAATGAACCTCTGGCTGCTACTGCATTTAAACTAATTAGCATGGGTGCAATTCTTAATACTGTGCAGAATACGGATTGTTCAATTAACAGGTCGACAGGGAAAAACACGTTTCGACAAGCAATATATATCACATCCACTTCTAATGCGTATACGACTGCTGTCACGACAATAGGCATAGTGAAAGAAAAAAGTGAGATTGTTTTGCTCAACTGGCGAATAATCCAAATTTGAAAGTTTCCACGGTTTGCGCTGTGAACTTGCTTTCTTCTTGGAAGTGGTAGAGACATGCTGGTAAAATGTACACGAAGTTCATTACCAGACTGGCAGATGTCAAAGGGTATGGTGGCAAATGTGATCGATAGGCTAAGTGCCAAAATGAACAGTAGAAACTGGCCGAAAGCAAAAAACGTTTCGATAAGCTCATACTTGTTTGGGTGATGTACGGCGTCCCAGAATATGACCAGAGAGAAGCATAAATAAATACATACAACTACCACAAAATCAGTAAGCAGGCTCAAATACAGGTGTCGGAACTTGCGTTCTTGTACTTTAAATGAGTGGCTTCTGTGGTCCCAGTAAACATTCGGCCTAAAAATTGACAGCTTATTTAACCAGTATTGATTACTCTCCATCATATCGGGACCTCAAATCCATATTGACGTTTGTTTTAGTGTAACTTAATTTTAGTTAGGTTGTTCTGAAAAAAATTGTACACTAGCGGCTTTCAGAATATTCAAAGAGTGAGCTTCGAATCCCCAGTAGTGATTTTTAGTAACTTACAGAAAAAAAGGAGCTTTTTGGAGTAAGAAATTATCTTGGCGGAGGTATATTTTGCTCTGAATTAATTTTCGTGTAACACGGTAATGCTGTAAGTCCATGCTACTAAGTTACCTAATTTAACCAAATATATAATGCTAATGTATGCATAATTCAGTATTTGCTTCTGATGCTTAACTTAACCCACTTTATATGATTGCTCGTAATGTCTGTCTATTGGAAAACTACTGAAACTAATTTGTAAACAAATATACTGACATTATATATTGATGATAACAAGTGTTTCTTCACGAAACTATATATATTGTATATACTGTACCATTGTTTGTTTGGATACCGACCAATCTTGCTTGATGTCCAGATGGAAGCGTTAAATGGTCGCAGATTTGCCGAATCCATATTTCCTACACTATGTCATCACGTACAAATTCACTGTTGTCTTTTGGAAAGCTATATTGCATATACACATGAACAATGTGCCACTTGGAAAACTACGTACACCATCCAAGTCCATATCGAATTGATCACTGAATAAGGTTCCATGTGAGTAGATCCGACTCATATGTTCTAACTTCATTTTCAGGGTTCAAGTTTTTGTCAAAAAAGCCTAACGATAGCATGTCGTTACGAGTTTGGGAAGCCCTTCCAGTAAACGATCTGATAGCTATGTTTAATTAGCAGTACATTTATTGCTTGTTACGCGATGATTCAATCGTATGAAAATTGAACTTGGCTTCTTTTCCACTACTTCGCGGATTTGTGTGTAACTGTGGTGAGCTTAGATGGGTCATTATATTCTTAATCGATTGTATTGCGAAACTTGTTTTTATAGGTTAGTATTAAAACTTTTCGGTCAGAAAAATATGTAACGAAAGGCGTTTCTTAGTACATAAGGGCTACAGAAAAACAAGCTTCATAAGAGGTCTTATTAAGTTAAAATAATAATTATTAATAGTATTTGTACTGAGCTAAAAGTTTTATCGACTTGTGGTTTTATGTTATGCTAACAAAATGCTTAGATATTGAACGCGACAAAAATTATACAAGACGGCGCCACTCATCGAATGGCCAAGCATAAAGGACGTACTTCCTCCAACAGACGGTAAAACAACATTTTCGGTCGATTAATGCAACGTGCCTAATTTTTTAACATGAGCTTTTCTCCTTCCTTTAAATCGATCCTCGCATAAAGATATTAAACGCTTTAAGATTTTCGTATATTACAAACGGCGTCAAGTCTTTGATACATTGGAAATAGTTGAGAATTCCCAAGAAATCAAAAAGAAATTGAATAGGACAACACCTCTATTAGTCATGGATTTTGCAATTGCCATGCACCAGGCTACTATACGAGCAACTAGTTCCTGAGAATAAAATCGAGTGATCATCCCAGAAATTCACAAGTGACAAAAGCTTCTCCTCATTGAGAAAATCTTATTTTGCATAGTTGAAACGCTGCGACGTCCGACTCCGCATGATTTCTGAAAAAGGAGAAGCTTATGTCACTTGTGAATTTCTGGGATGATCACTCGATTTTATTCTCAGGAACTAGTTGCTCGTATAGTACATACCAACATCTCGCCTGTTTTGTTGAAAAACCAGCGGGAGTTTAACGCTTTTAATTTAGATAATAATTGATGATTGATTTGACATTTAAAATTATAGCGCGAAAACCTAACGTAATGACTGTTAATTTTGTTTCAAAAGAATCATGAAATTGAAACTCAAGTTAACTCTCGTCGATTGGGGCATGCAAAAATGGTTGGGTCTATAGAAACGCAGATTTGCTTCACATCTGACATCATGAATAAGAGATCTGGGTTGAAAGACAAAACTTGTCATTCGGGTTTGTACAATTTACAAAACTTTTATTTTGTGGAACTTATTCTCTACTATGAACATTGTGGTTTCCATTGCCAATAATACAAAATTGATTCGTTAATTCAATATAGGAAAAACTAAAAAAAAAATTCAAACTAAACTGTATAAACTACCGTTTTGGCGGGTTCGTATAGATATTTAGACATCCATGGTTTATAATGCATTTGAATGATAATCTTTTTCGCTCTCAATAATATATGGTGGCCCGTAAAACGGCCGTTGGAATAAGCAGTCATTTCCAAATTTTTCGTTTCGACCCGTTCTGTTTGGATGCGTCTGGCCAATTCAATATCTTTGAGCCTGATGGTGAACCGCTTGTTGTGGACGGCGCGCTTGTGCTTCCTCTTCTTGTTCCCATCTCCTTTTGAGATATTCTTTTGCGCCTTCCCAGCCCTCTTGGCCGCCTATTGAAACGACATTCCAAGTGTGTGTGAGGTTATGGGCAAAAAAATCAATACATGCGTCTTTTGCATGGAAACATGTTCCGTAGTTTACTTACTGTGTTTTCAACTTGGTCAGTATTCACTGCAAAAAAAAATGCGATTTACAATTCCCAGGATTTTCGACATTTTAAATTTTATTCAAAAATCCTCTGTAATTGAGAAAGTCCATTTAAATCTTTCACTTGAAAGTTCAGAGAAAGCTAGGGAGAAAGTTCTTGTGAAAAACATATTTTTTTTGTGCATGGAGAATGGGGCCAGCTCTCACAGCTGGGATGTTTGTTTGTGCGGGAAGAACACATGTGTTTCTAAGATTCTCCAGGATATCAGGATGAAAATGATTATTCGCTGGAACAGCAGAAATCAACGGGAATTTCCTGAGGAAATACTTAATCATGGAGAGCACATTTAATGAAATCTATCTCAGAAACAATGGTCTTGAAAAATTAGTAAGAAAAGTATTAAAAATTCCAGTAATTATTGGCAACAAATAAAATAATTTAAAAAAATAAATATTTTGTGGTTTCAGCCAAGTGATGTTGGGAAACTGAAGAATCTCACGAAGCTCTACCTGGTTGAAAATCAACTTACTTGTTTACCTGATCAAATTGGAGATTTAAATAGTCTCAAGGTGCTTGATGTTTCGCAAAACTATTTGCATCAGTTGCCGGAGTCATTTGGACAATTAAAATTGCTAGAGAGCCTCCTCCTCTGCTTCAATGGCCTTGGCTTTATGGCTTTGAAATGTAAGCCAAACCCAAATGATAGAGTTAAAGTAATTTTCCAGTTTTAAATTTAAGTTTTATACTTTCCAGGTTTGAAAAATCTCAATTGACTCAAGCAACTAGGGCTTTCTGATAATAAAATCCGGTCAACAAGCTGTTCAGTTGTGGACTGTCTTCCTTCTCTAGAGGAACTCCCTGTGGACCGAAATCCAATCAGTTTCCTCCACAGGAACATTTGTCAGCTGCGGAACCTCCGATACTTATCTGCCTTCTGCTGCAATCTCCTCTACCTGCCG
>JAAXOA010002985.1:0-12230 GCA_036561885.1 Salina celebensis
CCTGAATGCCTAAAATACAACAAAGTGAGAAACAACACAATTAAGGCGGAAGTTAAATAAAGTGACATAACTGCCGTCACTGCGTGATAGTACATACATAGTGGTACGGGCGCAGTAAATTTAAATCCTGTACGCTTACCTATAAAGCAAGTTGTTGAATGGTAGAAAAAAAGAGTCGCCTCTGATGCAATATTGCTCGTAGAGACAACTATTTTATCGATTTTAGCCAACTAATTGCTCGACACTTTGGTGATACTTGACTAGCTACCACGAGAAGGTCGCATGTAATCTAACTGGAAGGTTCTTAAGCTTTATAAACCGTGTGGTTTTCTTGTAAAAATGAGTCTATTAAGTGGGAGAAAATGTGTTAGATATGTAATATGTAGTAGGCAGATAAGGTGGATTGTGGATGTTATGTGTTAATGGAACATATATACTGCACACACGCCAAAAGAGAAGAAAGATTTTCGCAAGCGCTTCTGCTAGTTTGTAACGCAATACTACGTCAATTGTCACACCGTCCGACTTGTATGCTTTCACAGGAAGAAATAGGACCAAGCACGTGAATCTGCAGTAGGACTTTGTCAAACACCGATATGGAGTACACCACCTTGAGTACACAGTTTTAATCTGGAATGAGTCAAGAGCACATAGCCAGAGACCATAAAAACTTTAATATGCAGAGAAGGTGTTAATGCACAGATCAATATGTGTTTAAATTAGGGTAATAAAGTAAAAGACTTAAACAGGGACATGTAGCCGTCGAATGTTCCTTGTCTGGATTATCTCTAACTAGGAGGAATATGGTTCTATTGGTTGGCTGAGTCATATCAATTAGAAGACAACATGAGATTTGTCGGCAGTTTTCGGAAACTGATCGTGGCCTTGAATATACGTTGGTCAATACTTACATAGTGTCGACTATGAGTTGTGACTATGAAATATTGGGGAGTAATCTCGAAAGATTAGCGTTGGTTATTAGAGGGAACAAATAGAAGAACCGTTGCGTTACATGCATAACTTATTGGCGAAACATGCCAACTAAATATTGAAAATAAAGATCAGCAAATATGGAACATGCCCTTTCCAATGAAGTTCATGAGGTGGAGAGATTATAGAATACGGAAGGTCGTAAAAAACAGCATATATCACCTAAAATTGATGATATCCATCCTAACGATGATTTTTCTCAATCCACCCCAAAAGTATCTCAAAACAAATCCACACATTGCATTTTTTGTGACGTTACAGAAATGTCGAATGTATAAATCGTCCACTCAAATTGTAAAATGAGCTTTGGATTAATGCTATTTTGGTATGATATAGAGTGTTTTAAATTATAATATGTACTACACTGTTTTCTTTTCCAGCTCCTGAACCGATTCCAAAGTACGCTTGTTGTTGCGGAACATGACAACAATGCCTTGAAAGGTGCTACCCTTAATGCCGTCACCGCAGCGGCCAAACTTGGTGGTGACGTTTCGGTGTTGATCGCGGGGTCTGGATGCACAAAGGTTATCACTCTATTGTAAACTTGCATGTTTTCCCTTAAGGCAAAAATGAGCGTTTATAGAGGTTAAATTATTTTTAACTTTGTTACAGGCAGCGGAACAAGCAGCTAAAATTGCTGGCGTGAAAAAAGTACTAGTTGCCGACAACAAGGCCCTAGAAGGTTTTCTTCCGGAAGCTCTAACTCCAGTTATTCTGGAGTCTCAGAAGCAATTCAAATTCACTCATATCCTAGCGGGTGCTACTGCCTTCGGAAAGGGACTACTGCCCCGTGTAGCAGCAAAGCTTGAAGTACAACCAATCACTGATATTATCGGAATCAAGGATGCCGACACCTTCGTCAGAACAATTTACGCAGGTGTGTTAAATAAATGTACATCTGATTGTTTACCTCTGTCGTTTTGATTGATTGAATGATTTGTACATGTCATATTTGTAGGAAACGCTGTTATGACATTCAAAGCAAAGGATCCAGTAAAAGTGGTCACCGTTAGAGGAACAGCGTTCGAAGCTGCTAAAGAAGGCGGCAGTGCTTCCCAAGATAAGGCTCCAGACGCCAATCTATCTGATCTAAAGTCCCAATATGTAAAACAAGAGCTTGCTAAGAGTGATAGACCAGAATTGACTGCTTCTAAAACAATCGTTGCGGGAGGGCGAGGTTTGAAAAGCGGAGACAACTTTAAGCTTTTGTATGATCTTGCTGATAAAATGGGCGCAGCAGTGGGAGCTTCAAGAGCCGCTGTAGATGCAGGATTCTGCCCTAATGATATGCAAATCGGGCAAACAGGAAAAATTGTTGCTCCTGTAAGTTTCTCACGTAATTTCGACCAATTCATGTTGGAAGTAATTTCTCCTAATATTTCAATTTCTTAACGTTTTTAGGAACTCTACATAGCCGTCGGCATCTCTGGAGCTATTCAGCATTTGGCTGGCATGAAAGACTCAAAAACTATTGTTGCCATTAATAAGGACCCAGAAGCCCCAATTTTCCAAGTCGCTGATTTGGGACTGGTCGCGGACTTGTTCAAAGCCGTTCCAGAGCTGTCAGGAAAGCTTTAAATCAAATAAATCATGTTCTCTCTAATCTAAACAACCAAAGTTGAACCTTGTGCGCCTGATAGCCGAGTTGTATGTCCAGAAAATCTTTATATGAGTGAANCTGTCAGGAAAGCTTTAAATCAAATAAATCATGTTCTCTCTAATCTAAACAACCAAAGTTGAACCTTGTGCGCCTGATAGCCGAGTTGTATGTCCAGAAAATCTTTATATGAGTGAAATGCGTGTGGGCTAACTGGCCTGAGATAATAAAAGAAGAATATCTTTGTTTCGTAAAAACTGCTTGCTAAATCTTGCAGCATGAATATTTAGTGTGTAGTTTCAGCAATAAACAGCCCTGAGGGATTCAAGAGATGATTTTTTTGCCCTGGTCCCGGCATTGGTTCCATACCAATATTAGATCACCCCGCCCATCACCAATGACCAGTTTATCAAACAAACTATGCTTCCATCAAATACTTTGCTGAAAGTACCGATTCGCTAAAAGCTACCGATTAAGCATCTTTTCGAAGTTTGGGTGAACTTCAAGGTGATCATATTTAGCAATTTTGCATAATCCACAATATAACTGGACAAAATAGTTTTTTGAAGATGACCAAGTAATGATGGAGTTCATAATGATTCTCTTGCGATTTCTGTTCTATAATTAGAACAGTAGTTTGAGTCTGAGTCTTGAGTAGTGCCAAACTATGGACATATACAGTTGCATTATAATAGCATGTTCCAATCCAAAAAGCCAACATCACTGCATACAAAAGATGCAGGTGCAAGAAACTACTGAATGAACACACACTACACCATGAACAAAGCAGCACGCTCAAACTCCCTGTTTTTCGCTTCTGGTAAATCTTTCATACTCATACAATAGTTGTTGTGCATAAAAAAGATTCATTCCACACTGACGCTTCAACTTCACCCTCGCCTATTGATACTCACAGTATCAATCATGTCGAAAACAACCGTGGCATGGGTTGGGCTCCTATCGATTCTCTACACGCGACCAAGACACCATGAGTAAAGACAGCATTTTTTGCGTGCCTTGTCGTCTCAGAGTAAAATCGTATTACGCAAAACTTCAATCAGATTGCAGCAAATCTACTTGTCTTTCAGGATTTTTTTAGCAAACCTTTTTCGCATCCCTAGGATATTATATACTCGCGTCTTGCACTATATGTAATTATTCCCTTAACTAATGATTATTTTGACGCACGCTTGTCTATTTCAACTGGACAAGACTCTGGAACAGTGGAAAAGGAGCAAAAAATGTAGATTGGAATGCAGGGCATTCCATGAATACCAATCTTATGCTATGAGAAAGGGCGACGGAACAAAGGGTTTTACATGCTGGAGATCAATCCATTATATCAATATCAAACCAATTAATAAACTAGAACGTTTAGAGGATGCTTTTACGTAATTCTCCGTGAGTGCAAACTGGTTGGGCGTCTATCCATTGAATCCGGTCAGGGAGCTAACGTGACGAAACAACTTTTTCGTCCTACTATATAAAGATTGTTACATGGATGAATAGCACATCATTCACATTCCAAACTCTTTTTCACTCCAAAATCCTCTAAAATCTCCAAAACCTCATTCAAAATGAAGGTAAATCTTTTGGATACTAATTTGCAATGGAAGTTTCTTGAGATGAAGCGCAAACAGTTTTTACATTTTTGTTTTCATTGAAATTCCAGGCTTTCGTTGCTGTCCTTGCTCTTGTGGCTGTTGCCCAAGCCGGAGTTATCGCCCCAGCTGCCACCACCCTTTTGGCTTCTCCAGCTGCCACCACCCTCTTGGCTGCTCCAGTTGCCAAGACCATCGTTGCTGCTCCAACCATTGCTCGTGTTCCATCTTTGGATAGCGCTGTCATCACTTCTGACCGTGTTGGAGGAGTAAGTTTTAAAAGACTTTGGTCTTGTCACTGATTTAGACGTTTGTGCTAACCTAACTCTTTGTTCCATAGAACTTCGCCTACAGCGTCTCTGAGGCTCACGCTCACGCCGTCACCACCCCAGTCATCCAACACGTTGCCAGCCCAGTTGCTGTCTCCTACAGCGCTCCATCCTACGCCTATGCTTCCCCATACGCCCACACCGTTGTTGCTGGAGCTCCACTCGGCTACTCCGGACTTGTTGGAAACGTTTTGCTCAAGTAAATTAGTGATCAACGAAACCTTTAGTTTTATGAAGTCCCGATTTTAAACTATTTTTTCTATTTGAGAACAATTTAAACCCAATCTGGCCTGAATAAAAATAAATCCCCAAACCAAAAACTTCATATAGCTTTTTTTTTGAAATTCAAACACTTTTATTCATTAATAGTTTCGATTCGTACAATTTTAATACTAACACAGTTTGGTATGTATGTTGAATTTTCGCAGTTTGTGTATTCATGATTAATTCATAATATTGAAAACACTGATTTTCGGAAATCAAGGCGCAGCTTACTGTAGTTTGCGTTTTGTTTAGTAGTTTTGGAATTCACTAAGGATCAGTCAGTATCCATATTCATCTGATTAGCTGGAATATCCATTCGCGGCCTAAGTGGAGAGCTTGAAACTGAGTCTGCAATTTCGTCAATGCTTCGCTTGAGTCTCTGATAATCACCTCCGCTCAATCCAGGAATAACTGGAGCTGCAGCGCTATTGATAGCCATGTAAATTGGTTCATATTCCGTGAGCTGCTGACCAAGAGATTCTCTGATAGCCAAGCAAAACCGTTTGTGTCTGACGAACGCTTCTGCCTTCCTGAAGGTAACTCCAAACTTGGACATTATATAGCCAATAACTAAAACAGCAGATCTTGTCATTCCTGCATTTCCATGGACCAGCACCTTCCCGCCGGAGCTCAAGCAAGCATCGATGAACTCAGACGCTTGTTTCACTTTCGGAATGACTGTTTCCAACGGAGAGTCATCCATGATGAGCGCAAGATACTGGAAGTCATTTGGAAAGTTTGGACGAATGATATGAGCCTCCACTTCAGCTCTCACGCAAACAACGTGAGTCAATCCGGCATTCTTCATGTCTTGTAGTTTTTTCCGTGATGCTGCTGCATACGGTCCAAGGAAAAGTCCTGGAATGATTTCTTGCATGCTTTGTCGCATGTCGTGGGTCCAGTCGCGATGATACTCATTCACATAGGGTAAAGTAGGGTATGTCACTGACTGGTTGTTGTTGTTGTCTGCCATTTCTGCGTTACTGCTAGCGTCCTTCTACGGATACGTGTCTACTGGAGTAAAGGACTGGAGAATTGGCGGGGTGACACTAACTTGTTTGTTGAACCCTTCACTTCTGATATATTGCTGGACGATATAAAACGGATGGATTCAGGATTATGAACGTCCACAAAATATTATGTTTGAAATTAGAAATATAAATGGCTGTTGAGGTCGTATTCTCGGTAACGACGACAGCCAATCCAAGGCAAATGACGAATGACCCTTTAACGGACTCAATCGGTAGTAAATTGCTGTTAAACTCGCTGTTCATGGACCACAGAAGACACTTCCTCCACTCCAGAGTTCTAATGTTAGAATGAATTTTGATTTTCAACAAAACTGAAGTTTTTTCAACGTATTTTATTGTGTCTGCGCAAAAGCGGAGTTTGACATTTTTAAAAAAAGCATTGGAAATTGATGCAAAAATCAATAGCGTTTCATTTAATTCTTAATTTTAAAAAAACACTGTTTTACATTAGAAAATTAGCAAATTAAGTTTTAAAACTTGCCAAAATCTTTAATTCGAAAGATATTTATTACTTCCCGTTACACATATTGCATATATTTGTTCCATGAAACATTATGTTATTTACACAATAAACCTAAAACTTCATCAAAACCTCCACAGGAAATTAATCTATATTATTTATTTATTATCAGAAAGAGAATTACAAAGTATCTTACGCAGATAAGTTACACGTTAGCAAATCTGAAGATGATACTATTTTAGCCAATCACATAAATAAGACAACATCTACTGAACATCTTCCATCTTTAGAACATCGACTTCCACCATGGGATGGTCCGTTCCCTTTTCTTTCTTCCCTAAGTTGCCTTGAACAACTTCTTCCGGTTGAAGAAGTTGGTAACTCACTGACACCGGCACAGTGTGTGGCAGGATGTGGATCCAAGTTCCATCAAAACGTCTCGTTTCTCTTGCTGTACAGTTGCCATCTGAAGGTTCCGTCAAATCGCTGGATGGAGCGTTCACAACTGAACCTCGATTAGCAGCGGGTTGCCCCTGGCTGTAAAAGGAGTTCATAGCTTTTACAGTTTCCCGGACGATCATTTCAATAAGTGAACGAAGGCCCCTATGCTCCCAAGGATCTTCTTCAGATTCCTCCGGAGGTGGCAACAAATTGGGACCTTCTTCCTCCACAACTCCTCCGGAACCATCCTTATCCTTCATGATTCCTCCTGTTCCAGTTATATCTTCCACGGCTCCTTCAGCACCACTCTGATCCTCCAGAAGTTCAGAACCCCCGTGATCCTCCAAAACACCTCCAGAATCACTCTGAGCTGCATCCTGTATACTCTGTATAAAGAATCAAGATCATGCATAACGCCTTAAGATATAAGCAGTAGGCTCCTACAAATAAAGATAAAGAATTTAAATAGAATAGAATAGTAAGAACTTCTATTAGATGAACCTGCCTTACCTGTTCAAAATCTGGCATGCCCAGCCAGTAGCGAACATCATCTTCATTACAGCGACCAGTTGTCCAATGTCGCTTTCGCAGACGATCAATGATCTCTCTAAGTGAGCCGGGTCCTGTCAAGTCCGTTGCAAAAGGATGAGGCCTTTGAGCTAAGTACTCCATGATAACGCTCCTCCTCACATCAGTCAGCTTCTTTGTTGGTAAATAATTCATTTGGACATTTGAACTCCCAAGGGGTAAGTCGTACTTGGATCGCGATCCAAACGGTAATCGCCGGCTTCTGGAATTTCTTCTACTGACACAATTAAAATAGAAAAAATGTTTCATCAAAACCAAATCACGATTTTTTAGTTTTAAACTCTCTACCTGGTTGGAGTAGCAATCGCTGGAGTTATAACAGGTGCTGCTGTCATTGTTGCAAGAGAACCAGTTGTATATTGTAGTTTAAAAAATTGTAAATAAAAAACCTCGGACGAAGTGTCGAGCTTGAAGGGGAAGTTGTCGGGTCCATGGTCAGCGTAGTTTAATCATCCGTCCATCGAAAAAAAAAACCAACTAGGACTTTCCGATGGATAAACAATAACTAACGGAAAATGGCGATGGCGCAAGTAAATCTGTACAAAACCATTAACCCTACGCCTACGTTTGTAATGTGTACGCAATACGTATGCGCAAAGCGAGTTCGCGCTGGTAGAAATCTGCAGCCAGAACGTGAGTTCAGTATTTGCCTGGCTCGCGCCGTCGCAATCGCGTTGAAACGAAACAACCTCAGCCGCACGCGAGTTGTAATTGTAAGGGGCGTCATTACGAAGCTGAACATTCTTCAGCTAGTAATGAGATCGATGGCTGCATCTCTCTGTCTGTCCATCCGTCAGACCCTTACTTTCGTCACATGTATTTTTACATGGCGTGTGACGTATCATTGGAATGGGCTGGGGTAAGGCTGTCCAATGGCACATGTTTGGGCTGACGATGCCAATCCTGCAGGTGCCTGTCAGACCGTAACTTTCGTCACATGTATTTTTAAATGAAGAGTGACATACCAATAAGACGGGTTCGGGTAGGGCTACTCAATGGCGTATATTTGGGTTGAAGATGTCAATCCCGAAGGTGCCTGACAGGCCTAACATTCATCCCATGTATTTGAACAAGACGTGTGACATATCATTAAGACGGGCTCGACTAGAGCTGCTCAATGGCATATGTTTGAGTTACCGATGTCAATCCTGAAGGTGCCTGTCAGGTCTTAACTTTCGTAACATGTATTTTTATATGGCATAGCATTAGAAAGGATACTACTGGCAATGGTATACATTGACATATATATCTTGAATCAAAACTTATAATGTTACTTTTCATTTTCATTCTTTTTTACGTTTCCATCAGACCACTACTGTCACATTCAGTGTTAACGTTCAGCTTTGTCTTTATAGCTGTTCTTAACAGCTTTTATTTGTCAACTGACCGAAAAATGAGGTGAAGTCTCCATCAGGTCAGCCAACAGGCTAGCCACGACGGATTTTGGGGTTAAGGTTAGATGCAAGTTGTTGCAGCTTCAGATAAGATCCAATGCACCGCTTGCTTATTTTTTTCGTACAAAATTATTGTCTGAGGAATTACATCCTCGATTTGGAAAATCTAACATAAATTATTCGAATCGTTAATATCGTTGTCCATCAGTATATCATTTATTTGCATTTTGTTGATAACAAAGTACAGAATCGGAGAATTTGCGTTGTTTTAATCATTAAAAAACGTTTTTAATCATTATCCGAGTCTCCACTGCTGGATCCTTGGCTTTTGATTACTGGTTTAACTTCCCCTTCAATCGCTTTACATTCAGCAAGGAGCACATCATTTTTCCTACATTCTGCTTCAAGTTCGAGTATACTTTTTTCGTATGCCACTTTCACATCCAATAACCTTTGGATTTCCAACTGCAAACTTTCAACTGAAAAACGAAAATTAAATCATCATGAAAAATTGTGTCCTTTAATCAAATAGCGTGATAGGTGTACCTGAAGATTTATCAGTCTGGTAACGTTTGTCAACTTGAGCGCACGTATCCCGCATTCCTTCATTAATCCCCTGGAGTTGTCTAAGAAATTCCTCCCTTCCTGATGCAGTTGAACACACTCTAAATCAGAAATTTAATGTAGTAAAAATCTAATTCCCGTAAAGAGCGCACGTATCCCGCATTCCTTCATTAATCCCCTGGAGTTGTCTAAGAAATTCCTCCCTTCCTGATGCAGTTGAACACACTCTAAATCAGAAATTTAATGTAGTAAAAATCTAATTCCTGTAAAGCTAAAGAGCAAAATCCAGCGTTCAGACTTACAATTGGTAAGAATCGACTATTGAATTCAGGAGGGATAACTCTTTCTCAAGGTACCGTTTGGTATCTTCCAAAGAGTTGTAAAGGCTGTAGAATTGCTTTGTTGATCGATGTGTGGCAGACACTGAATAAAACGGATTAAAATGAAAATAAGATATAATTTTTGACAATCTAATACTTTTCATGTCAAGTCAGTGCCAACCTTGATTGTATAATTCAGAAAATCGAAGTCTGTATTCCCTCAATTCCATTCTATTTGGAACCTGTTCAATTTGCCGTTTAATGGCAGCTACGTTTCTGTTTATGGTGGCTAATTCAATGCGTCCAGCTTCCAAACGTCCTTTGTTCCGTTCCAGTTGCGCCGCTAAGTCCGCTTTGGTAGTTTCCGAAAAGTCTGGAAGAGATGGAATCGAAAGCTTGTAGAGGAAAACGAAAAATTACATTAACGGACTTTCGAAATAAATTTGGTGCTACCTGTATTTAACATTTCCAGCTCCTTCTGTAACCTTTCCAGCTCATCGTTGCAAGACTTTTTAAATAGTTTCTCGTCTGACTTCAGTCTTTCGTAAGTTCCTAAATACTTTTCTATTTCTGCCTTTTCCTGGGCGTCTATAGAACTTGCTTCAGATAATTGTTTCATTTTATTGTCCAACGAATCAGAATGTTCTTGAAGTTGACTCAGTTCTTTTTGTAACTCTTCCAGCGCTTGTTGTTTCGTGGAAATGTCAACGTCACATTTATCTAATCTTTCATCCAATTGCTTGTTTTGGTTAATTAAGGCTTCAACTAGATTTCCTCCCGTGACCAGGTTGTCCGAAGGAGGCGTTTCTTGACTTTTTACCCTGGGTTTAGGCTTTGTCTTTGGCTGTTAAAACGAAGTTTGATTAAATTATAAACTTTGGAAGTTGGAACTAGTATGGAACTGTCAATTTCAATGTTTTTTCTTACCTTTTCACGTTTTTCCAGCTGGCCAACCTCCATTCTTTATCAATTTATATTTTAAAAAACTTAATATAAAAGTAGTAGAAAACTAACTATTGAAGATTTGAGACAGTGTCTGAATGATCTGATGGCAGCATAATGATGTTTGGTAATCCCAGCCACCTGATTCCAGTTCAAAGCTGCATTTGAGAACTTAATCCTGGAGAACTCGGGGATCTGGATCTATCCGACCACATAACTTACTTGTATCACGTCTCCCCATCTTTTTGAACTTGCCTGCCGGCTAAGAATAACAATGCCTTTTTATTTACAAATTTGATTTTCTCTTGCATGTGCTTGTGTTTTCGTTGATTTTAATTTTAACAAATCCAAAGGATTTCGAACAGAATGACTCACATCGGCGAAATAATAACCCTCCAAGTTGGAAACTACGCCAATTTCGTAGGTGCTCATCTCTTCAACCTACAAGTGAGTCAACCTAAAAAATAATTTCAAGAAACATTAATAAATAATTATAAAAAATAATTGAATGTTTGTGCATTAAAAACCCTTTGGTTTGAACAGTTTTTTATTGTTTATTTTGATGTCAGGACCCTGCTCTCCATCCAGAGAATGAGACTGGATTTAGTCACCGAGCATTATGGAAAGAAGGGCGAAACTTTCAAAGAGAAAGAATTCTCACACCAAGAGTTCTTATGTTCGATTTAAAAAGGAACTGGAGGAATAAATTTATTCAGCACAGTAGTGGTGGGTCTGCGAAACCCGCGTCGTCTACTCAAAATGGGGAAGATTTGACTTGGGATGGAAAAGTCCAAAAGATTGTGCAAGGCGATGAAAGCTCAGATTCTGATGAGACAACTAGAGTAATGCCACAAGTCAGGGAGACAATAAGAAGACGAAGATCAAAGAAAAAAGTGAAGTTGGGACAACATGAATTTGGAGACTGGAGCAGTTTTGCCAAATGGAGAGTACAGGATCCAGACAAGTGCACTTTTCGAATTCCAAATTTAATGTATAACTCTGAAGCAGACGAGCTAATTAGTTATGGTCAAGGCGTGGACATTTACAAAAGATTGGAGGAGAGTGCTGTGGAGGGTCTTCGGCTGTACGCAGAAGATTGCGATTATCTAGAGGTCAGTTTGAGTTAAACCCGTTTCAGTAAATAAAACTTTAAACGTGTATTGATTTAATTTTGACTCTGTTTGTTTTCGCAGGGATTCCACTTGCTGGTTGATGAGTACGATGGATTTACAGGAATAGCTGGAGGAATTTTGGAACACCTCAGCGATGAGTACGACAAGAAAGCCTGCTTTGGAATTGGTCTTAATCAACCCCTCCTTGAAGACAATAATAAATCGTTAGCTGCAACGAAAAGGGATTTCAGAATCAGGATAGTGAACACTGTTCAACTCTGGACGGCATTTGCAAGGCATGCGAGAGTTTTCACTAGTTTAGGAGTTTGCGAGGATATTTTTGTACAACATCCCAAACCCAGAGCCATTCCAGGAATTCTACAAGACGTATGGTAGCAATTTTGTAAAGAAAAAATTTAGTAGAGCTAATCTAATCGAAGTGCTTGTTTGATTATAGTGCATGCAGCCAACTGTTTCTAGTGCCATTGTCGCTGCTGCTCTGGATTCCTTAACCGCACCTTATCGCCTTCATAAGCCTACGTTTCCCCTCCATGATATGACAAGTTTACTGAATGCTTTTGGACATAAAATGACTCA
>JAAXOA010002986.1:0-12229 GCA_036561885.1 Salina celebensis
GCTCCAGATACCCGTAATTTATGAGTCATCGCAGCTTGGAGGCAATTATTTATTGGAAGTTATTCATATTATTTATGAATGGCGGGGGACAACAGCCAAATTGCTTACAAACATGAATTCCAATTAAGACCATATCTTTTATATCGACCAGACTTAATATTTATTCACAAATTCTTCCATACTATTCCATTTGAATGCAATTTAGTCCTGTTACTGTCGCAAATAACGATAGACAGCATTGTGAGCATTTCAAATTTGGGCTTTAACAGGTTGCAGGTGTGTCTTTCAAAATGATATGTGGACCGTTGCAAATGGAAAACATCGAATTCATCGATTGGCAACAATGAGTCCATTTTCTTCCTAATTGAGATTGGTACAATTAATGAGTGTTTGTCTACCTTTTCATGTTTTTGTATGAGGTATAAACGAAAACAATTCCGTACTAATAATGTTTAATCAACAAAGTTAATCCTGTTACTTGGGAGGTCAAAGATCGAACTTAGGTTGGCGTTTGTTTGCAATCCTACGGTGTTCGATGCCTTTTTAATTGAAATTGGAATTATACCTTTATGCTATACATAATTGTTGAAAACTAGTATTCTCTAGTTTCTACACATACTTCGAAAAATATCAGAATTATTCTCAAAACGATCATACTCCTCGTGTACGACAGTCATGTCTTTGAGTCAGGATTGTTGGGTCGTGCAAAATAATTGGTTTGGTGAAAGTGACATTGTACTTTCACTAAAGTATTGCAATGTTTGTAACAAAAGACCTGGAAGATTGTACTTAATGCTTCAGCCAAGTTAATCCATAATGTACTCTATTTGCTGAAATACCTACTTCAGACTTTGAGACAGGTATAATACCATACCACAGACCGGATATATTACAGACCATTGTGACATTCTAATTTGCTGTTTTAGGATTTTATATCAACTCTTTGACTCAAACAACACTAAAGGGCACATGTGTACAAGTATGAGGGCAAGGTTAACAACCAAAATGGACTAAAAAGTTTGCATTTGGAATATTTTCGCACTTTGTACCCTCGCTGTCTTCCTAAAGTCAATAGGGTCAATGCAGAAAAGGTCACATTGTGAGTAGAATGGCATGTCTATTTACTTTGAAGTAAAAAAAACATGCAATGTAACGTGTCAGAATCAGAATCAGAATAACGCAAATTAACACATAATAATAACACATAATGCATTCTTTTCAAAGTTAAAATGGCCCAGGTATGGGGTACATCCTTGAGAAAAGAAATGGAGGGAAAACCAAAATCCATAAAGAAATTGTGGACAAACTAGTTACTCCATCGCTTTATCCCTGAAACGTTAGTTAGTGTCCCATCTGTTATTTGTAAATGTGTTTAATGATCCTGTAACAAATAAAAAACCTAGTTGCTGACCTACTTTCTCCACCAGTGCACTTAACCGTGGACAGGACTATGTCGACCTTAACGTTTCGTGCCAAGAGAAACGAACGCTAAGGCTTAATATAAGCGAAAAAGAGTCAGTTGTCCATTAAAGAAGCTTATGGAATGGAAATGCACTAAAATTATTGTCCATGCAGGTACAAATCGTACAGATCGTAAAGCAGCGTAAGGAAAGATAACGCATGATTAAATATTCATGTTTTCCTGTTACTGCTGACTGTACAAGTGTGAGCTTGTAAATTTGACAACTGGCGGGATTGAGTACTCATGAGTCGAGTGGGAATCAGGTCGTTCCAGATTTTAATGGTTGTTCTGAATGGATTTCAAGGTGATTTCAAAAACGTATGAGGCCGAAATCATAAAGTGGGGAAAATTGTGTGACAAACTTTTCTTCGACTGTATTGAAGCAGTAGCACTTAGGATAGTTGGAATGACGCCAAGGAGAAGGCTATAATTTGAAGCTATAAAAGTAAAATTATACTAATATTAGAAAATATGAAAGCATATGCTGCAGTGAAGTGACCGTTGACAAAGTCATGAAAGGTGAAACGGAGAAAATGAGAAACAAACAAACCTTTAGTTAGCTGATGAATGCCAAGTTTCACCTTGGAAAAGTTCCCCGAGCCGATTTCTCCGCAAAATTTGTACAAACCTAGGATTTTCCCTTGGCTCTTTTCACTCCGGTACTTTGGGTCAGTCTCTGTGAATCTAAGGAACTGTTCATAAGGGCTCACGTAGCCAACAAAGGAACGTTGAGGTCGATTTTTTATAATAGGCACGGGCGATGCATCCCCTCCTCGGGCGTTCGAATGAGAGCTCATTAGTGAAGGTACTCGGTTTTCTTTCCCTGAACTAGCACCTTCAGCACTTTTACTAGTTCCTCTGCTCAAATGAGGGGGTTTGGAGTTGTTGCTCCGAGTGCTGGAGTAACCTGAGGATGAATTTGAGGAGGACGCAGACGAAGCTGTTCCTGTCTCTGTGGCACATGCATCAGTCTCCATATTTTTAGAGGTTTCTTCGTTCACTTCTGCGTTCCCTGTGCTTTCCCCACTGGAATGACATTTCTCAGAGGTATTTTCTCCAGTTTTTGTATTTTGCGTCGTGCTGGAACCCAAATGACGCTTGCTTCTTCCTAAATCGGGAGTTTCACTTGATGGCGTTCTTGTGTTAGGGCTTCGTTTTCGACTCCCTCCTGAAGCAACATTTATTTTGTGAGGTTCACTTACATTTTTACTTTCACCAGTACTATTGACGCAGCTGTCTTTGTTAGTTTTCAATTCAGGCTGACCAGCACTCTCCTCTTTTCTCCTGGACTCTCCTCCTGTCAAAACAATATAGAAGGAGAATCACATAAAAACTGTTTCCGTAATTGCTTCTTGTTCTTACTTGCCTATCATTAATAAAATTACTCTTATTTGCTCTATGTTTACCGGAAAAGTAAGCTATACATGTGTCAGTCAGTAAAGCCATTGATTATATGTCAAATGAAATATTCATAAGCGCACCTTGCATGAAATTGGATTATTGGATTATAGGAGGAGAAATGCGATTTAGATCTTTCCTTCTTGAAAATTGGCTAATTATTTAGAGACTATCGCAATCTCAATTGCATTTCGACATTGCCGATGTATATCTGCCTCACATTACGTAGTTCCTTTCAATCTAGCATAGACGATGGATATTTCTATTCTGTACGTGACACAAATTTTTATCGTGACACTATCAAATGATAACCGTGTATTTCAAGGGGAAAAAAGTACCTCGAAGGCATTCCAAAAAATCATAAACTTTATAGACGAACGATGTGTGTAATTTATCCTGGAGTATAGACAGATTATTAAAAACAAGTTTTACAATAAAAGGGATAAGAAACATGGTATCAAAGGTATATTAGCCATTAGCATTCTGTCGAAATCGTATACCCGTGCAAATTTTATGCAATAATTATTCAAGTCATAAACAAAGTACCTACTTTTTAAATTACGGCATACCAGCACGAGCTTCATACAATATTTTTCAAGAAGTTTGAAAGCAGAAATTTTATGCAAAAAGTTTTGAATAAATTGCATACATTAAGTACACGTTTGATGAAACAAACAACAGAAACTGTGGTTAAACGATCATGATCACTCATTATAAAGCAGTTAAGGTTTGGAAATGTTTAGTTTCCTAACAGGAAAAGTGTGAAGTCCTTGAAAAAAGAGTAATTTCCTTACTTGAATCTTGTACACGGACATGGTGAATACATTAATACTCATTTTGATTGTAAAGCAATTCAAAAAGAATCGTAAATATTGTTGGAGCGTTGTACCCCCTGGTGGGTTGTGCGACAGTGAAAGTTCACTGCAAATTAGGGGTTTCGTAGTTTGTGTTTGGTTCAACTGTAATGCACAAAACTTCCTGCTGTGGTCACTAATTTTCCAGCTTATTCAATATTTCACATCATGTCAAAACATCAACTTCACAAGACAGAGGCAAGCTTTACTTTTTGAAGGGAAGGAGAAAAAACGGCGATAAAGGAAAATTGGAAGAAAGTAGCAACATAAAAAAAGACTGAAGACGACAAGAAAACGGATAAGTTTTTGACACTGACAACTTGTCGTGCACGCTTAGAAATCGATAAAAAAGTAAAGTGTGCTTGTATGTTGTATAACCCTTTGGTCATCTAAAGTACTTTTCTTCCTTATCGACTACATGCTACATACAACATACAGTATAGTCCAAGTGAAAGCAAATGTCTACAAAACGGAGAAAGGTAAAAATTCTTCTAACAAAATGGTTTCCACCACTACCACTAATCCAACCACAAAATGTTCAGTTGAGATAAAGAAAAGTCTTTAGAGCCTGAATGTGTTTGTTTGGCTCATTTTAGACTGTAAAAAATTAAATGGATCAAGGTTATATTTTTATTTTTCTCTGTACTCGTAATAATACGGAATTTTAATTCTGTTGATTACGCAATTTGTACACTTTAAAACACCAATTACAAGTGAATTTGAGTCTATAGGCTTTTATATTAGTAACACACATAGCATGGTGAAGTAGTTTTGGTCAACCTAAATTCAATTTACAACACGTGGCAATGAAATACCTTCAACTAACAATGAAGTAACAATTACGGTCCACGTGCGCTCTTAAAAAAAGAATGATGTGTCTATTTCGCATTATTGACAAACGAGATACAAGCCGATAACAATAGGTCTTACCCGAATCTGGCAATTGTTGAGACGTCGGCTGGCCTTTATTGCGAAAACTCGCAAATCTTTTTAATCCATTGAAGGTACTCGGCATGACTTACTACAATAGCTACTACTAAATTCGTAGTGCCTTGGCTTTTCATTGAAAAAACGTGTGTTTACGATGCAGACAAGTATAAAATCAGAAAATCGACTGGTCCCTAAAACACCAGCCGAAAACTGATTAGCAAAGTTGTAAAAAAGAATCGCTCAAAGTCTTATCGAAATTTTCTATTTTTATCTTCTCAACAGANTATCGAAATTTTCTATTTTTATCTTCTCAACAGAAACCCCGCAAACCTCTTACAAGGTTTTCCGGTCACCTTAAAAACGTGTGCAAAAAATATTCGCACTGTTTTTTTTTACGGTGAAAACCCGTGGCGAGCTTTAATTTGTCGTCGTTTACCACCCACTCTTGCACATTCACTTTACTATCTTAACCACTGGTCGACCACCGAGCGAAATTGCACGACAGAATTATAATGATTGATTTCCTAATTTGTTCCGAGGTAAAAACTTCTTAATATTTCTAAGTGGTTCTCGCCAGATAAGGCTTCTCAGGTTATGCGCTTGCAACGTAGTTTTGTTCTAACGAAAGCACCACAAACTTGAACTTTTTCCAGGAAGAAAAATTAATCAATATTTCATATAATGGTAATCACTCTAATAGGTACTTTCGTAAGAATTATATCTGCACTTAATACATTTCCTTTAATTAATTACGAATTTTCAGTGTGTGCAAAATCCTCGTGTGTAAATCGTCAATCAATTGGAAAACTATTAACAACACGCGCTACTATAAAGGAAGAAGAACAATAAAATGCGTCCAAGGGAGAAGACGTGGTTAGAAGAAAGCAAAAATGGTTGACAAAAAAGTCCATGAACAACTACCAAAACGAGTTCTTTGTTGGTATACAAGATTTTTGCTCAAGACCACACAAGAAACAAAAAAATATTGCAGAATATCAATTTAATGTAGATTTGATGCAGGTAGACAAGGTGAGTTTGGGTTGGAATGGAAGGAAAACAAAATGCACACCGGCATACACAGACTTTCTTAGACAACGTCACCCCAGCAAGTGGCTAACTTTTTTTCTTTTCGCTAAACATTATGAAGAAAAACCGTGCGACTAGGTTGAAACAAACGACCAAACGTGTTTGTTGATGTGTAATATAGGCTGGAAGAGGAGAACAGAAAACTACATGGCACATGGGAGAAAGTAAAGCAAGTTATATGATGGGAAATCATAATGATGGGATAGGGTAGAACTGTACACATTTCGTTTGCTATTGAGTGAAAACTCGAAAACTGGCTTTCACTTGGGTAGAAAGTTTTTAGCACAAAAAAAAATCGACGAAATGTGGATGTAATATTTTAACTTGCCTTTTAGGATTTTATCCAGTTGTACGATAAAGAAGAGAAGAGGGGCTATTGGTTATAATGGTTATACAACGTACTGCTTGTTTTTTTTCATTCATGAGAATTTGTTGTTTACGTCAACTGATAACTTGCTGGTTAACGTTGTTTTGTGTAACACACACGTAGAGGTTACTCTCTAGCTGGAAAATGTCAAGACAGGTTGGTTGCTGTAATAAAGTTGTACGAAGTACGAAAGAAAAAAAACGACAAGATAAAAGCTTTTAAAGACGAAGCTGAAAAGCAGTAATGTGTCATTAGTCATTGTCACATCAAACTGAGACCAGTGATTTAGAATTGCTCAAGCCATTTCTTACGTAGCGAGCTTTTTGGGAAGAGTTGACTTTTGACGGGTACCTGCGGTAGGCTCATCTGTACATCCAAAGCATGAAACATTGAACGTTATTTTTGAATGCGTATGTCATGTCAAATACAAAGCTAAACGGCATTTGAAACTACATAGCGGATGCCACAGTGTTCGGGTTTGGTATTACCATCACATGCACCAAGGCTCCAAATCGAGTTCCATAAGCTGAACCTTTTGAATATGTCAAGTCATGTGAAAAACATAACAAAGATGCTGCTGTATGCACATGAAAATCTATACGGAATCCACTTGTCTTCGTATTGGTAACGTAGAGTGTAGAGACAGACAAACAAACCCATTCATCGCATTCACAAATTACTGAACAGACTTCACCTTCTTAATATCTTAATGTTGAATGTAGGAAAAGATAGTACATAGTACATGGTGGTAGTGTGTTCAGTTTGCTAATATTTAATGATTATACGGGGAAAGTTAATTCTCAGAAGACGCGCAAGCAGTTTTTGGTAAGTTTTATAAGAAAAATGAGAAGAAAACAGAACTGGTAGGAATTTTCTTTTGTAAGTTAAACTTTAATAAACTTTAAGCAATTGTAATGCTTGATGTGGTTGGAAGCAACTTCCCCTTGTCCATATCTCATTTCAAACTTCATATGGTAAAGTGTTCTGAAGAATTAGTATTGTGTATATGGCGTAGCAACTTCATGATATATAATTTAAATGTTCGATATGACAAGGTTAATGAAGGTGACCTGGGGTACAAAGTTGTAGTCGCAAAAATTGTCTTACTGACGCGATCTAAGCCAAGGTCTACAGTTTTACAAGACCTTGCCATCACCAACATTCAATAGTTTTGCGGAAGTGCGAAAATAAATATGAATCGAAACATTACCAAATGGCCAAAACACGTAAAATTATTCTGGCGAAGTCCGATTTTTACCATCAATGTTTTTATGGCGAACTGATTTGCATCACTTACCAAAAACTGTGACCACTGACAAGTTACGTTGCATTGCATTGCATTGCAGTGAAGAGATCAATACACCGTGTTTTATGTTCTGCAACTGGCTGCAACTTATATTTCATATTATTGAGAATTTTCGAATCCTCCGAATTTCAATACATACATTAGAAATGGAAACTAAATCAAATACCGGAAATTATGCAATTGAATCGCCTGCATAAACCGATAAAGGCGATAAAATATTGTGTTGGTGACTAGGTCGTAAACGCTTGAGTAGGTGGTTTTGTTTTTCTCATCATCGCTCGTCGTCATTTTTTCCTGCCTAGTTATAACCGATACTGCAGTTCTAAGAATGCACAGTGCATGAATATTGCACAATTCTTTATGAGAAATGGTCTAGTAAACAAGTACAAAGTATGAACGAATATCTACCTATATACGAATATCTGCTTTGGTGTGATTTGTGTATCATTGTAGTCTTTGTTTTACCAAACTTGAATCATTGATTAATGAAAATACATATACTTCCTCTCACCTACATCTGGCGAAAAGATAGTTTTACAAGTTTTCAAAGTTTCCTTCACTTTCAAGATTGCTTCAAGTCCATTTTCATTTCACCAAAGATTGTTGCTGTGGCGTAACCATTTACTTACTGCCAGTGCTATATATTGTGGATATGAGATATCCATTGACACTTTGACGTTGACCAAACTACATAATATTGACTCGGCGGACGAAAAAGACGAACGATATACTAGTAAATAGTGTGGTTTTTCTGTTATACTTGTTTTATAATGCTGTTATACACAATAAATCTCTTTATATTGTATATATTATTCATTTTATGCATGCTTCTAATATGAACATGAAGTAGAAAAAGAAAAACAATTTTAAAATGTTGGTTGATAACGTGGAAAGTTGATGTTTTATTACATTTCAGGAGAAGCTATAATATTGATAATTCTGGAGCAAACTAAAATTATGGCTACGCCAGCAAGCTACCGTTCCACATTGCATTGCCTTGCAAAGCATTCCATTGCATTGCCTTGCAAAGCATTCCATTGCATAGTATATTGCAATTTTGCAAGTTTTACATTTGTTCATTCATGGGACTCTATTGTTGTGCGCATTTGAAGTATCCACTATCCCCTGAACGTCCAATGTGTTTTTCTTAGATTTGAATTTGTACGGCGGTAAGCCTATTTCTGGACGTTCTCTCGTTCATTTTTATGGTAAACAAAAAACAAACATACGTACGCAAGATTTCTTTTGTTAAGAATCCTATTGTTGGCTGAGCTTTAAAACTTGGAATTAATTACTGGTTACTTCAAGTGTTAAATCAACTTCTAATCGAAGAATCGAACTCTTTCCTGTCTAAAATACTTAAAAGATCTAGGGTTCACTCAGTTCACTGTTCACACAAGTCACGTTATGTGCTCGTTTAGAAGTTGATTATTCGCAATTTCTCAAATTTAATTTGATTTGTTTGCAGTAGTTTAGTAGTTAGTTTTCTATCATGGATGATAGCTTACTTGACAGGGCATCCCAGGAGGGTGTCATTATACCAGCAACAGGGGAAGTCGTTGATGAGGATACTTTCAAGATTTTAGTGGCTTCAGATATTCATTTGGGATACTGCGACAATAATCCTGCGAGAGGTAAGATCATATCGAAAATTAGACGAATCCTATTGTCAGGAGTGGCACTATTAGTATTGAGTAATTATTAATGTAAATGATACGTTAATCTATAGAGGGTGATAGTTTCAATACTTTCGAAGAAATTCTCCAAATTGCACATGAACAGAATGTGGATTTCTTACTACTTGGGGGTGATTTGTTCCACGAGAATAAGCCCAGACCTCACATCCTTCGTCAAACAACTGATTTATTACGCCAATACTGCTTGGGGGACAAGTAATCAAAGAATACATCAAATTTTGAATGTACATAATGAATTTGTGACGGGATATAAATGTTTTTAAACCATTCATTAGGCCAGTTACCTTCCAATATGTTGGCGAACCGAAACGAGACTTTCCTAACCAAACGGAACCAGAAATTAATTACTACAACGCAAACATCAATATCGGGCTTCCAGTGTTCACTATTCACGGAAATCATGACGATCCAATCGGTAAGCTATAAGGTCCTCTACGGTTTGTGTGTAGTACACAAACACAACCATGCAGTAATCAACCTGTTTTTGTTTGGTTTAAGGTACAACCAAGGTTAGCGCAGTAGATCATTTAGCCGCAGCAAAGCTCCTGAACCACTTCGGACAATGGGACAGTTTGAATAGTGTCACAGTTTCGCCCGTACTGCTTGTCAAGGGCAAGACTAAATTAGCGTTATATGGACTTGGCCATTTGAAAGACGATAGGCTCCATAGACTGATGTCAGACAGAAAGGTAACGTTGACCGGTATCGTCAGATACGTAAAAGAATTCTTGGTTCCACATGATTTAATGATTTGATACGATTTTTATTTTCAATGTTAGGTTATCTTTGTTGGACCCGAAGAAGACGCTGACACATGGTTCAATATTTTCGTTCTTCATCAAAATCGTGTGAAGCACGGAGCTAAAAATTACATTCCCGAAAACTTCATACCTGGATTCATCAACTTAGTTTTGTGGGGCCACGAACACGAATGTCGTTTGCACAAAGGTGGAGGACTGGTAGGAGTGGAGCCAGCTGAAGGTCTTGATCGAACTTTCATTTGTCAGCCTGGAAGCTCGGTTGCCACCTCACTGGGCGCAGGAGAAGCGGAAGAGAAAAATGTTGCCATATTTAAAGTCAATGGTAGACGGTTCCAGGTTCAGCCGATTAAGTTGCAAACAGTCCGACCGTTAATAACCAGGGACCTAATGGGGAAAGATGTTCTGGACAAACTACAGAAAAATTTGACATCTAAAGAAAGAAGTCGCAAGTTGGAAACCTATGTGGAAAAGTTGGTTGAAGAAATGATTCTTGATGCGGAAGACCTTTTGACTGGACATCCTAAACAACCTACTATTCCACTGCTACGGTTGCGAGTTTTTCTGGACGATATGGAGGACAGCTTCAATCCGATAAGGTTACCCTAATCTAGTTCATGTATATCTTCATTTAAAGTTATCACAATTGGTGTGAATTCCTAATGTGCTTATTTGCGTTAACAGATTTAACCAGAAGTTTGTGGAGAAAGTGGCTAATGATGATATCGTTCTATTTAAAAAAACACTCGTTAAAAGAGAGGATGGGGCTGAAATTGATGCTGACGAAATCGGGCAGCTACCAAAAGTTTGTGGAGAAAGTGGCTAATGATGATATCGTTCTATTTAAAAAAACACTCGTTAAAAGAGAGGATGGGGCTGAAATTGATGCTGACGAAATCGGCCAGCTCGTAATGGATCAGGAGGTAAGATTTGATCAGAAGATGGGTCATTCAATTGCATAATTAGCCATCATTCTGTAACTGGTTTGTTCAATGTTCTTTAAAAAACAATAATTAGGATGATGATCTGGACGGCCATGTGGAGTCAATTGTTGAATCGTACTTTGCAAATGCTCGTGCAAATAACAACCACAAGGAATTGTTGGAGGTTTTGTCTGAGAAGGGCTTGTCCGAAGCAGTTAAATGCGCAGTGGAAAAGGACGATGATAAAGCGATAGCAGTTGTTATCGAATCGCAAATAGAAAAGGCTATTGAGTTTCTTATAAGGAGGAAAGTTACTGAAGAAACGGTGGAAGACGTGGTTGACGAATTTAGGGAGTTACGGACGAAAAAGGCGGACGAGGAGCGAAGTGAGGTACGATGCCAGAAGATTTTAATTTAAAAGCTATATGCCATATGCGTACTTTTAAATATATATGCATATGCTATATAGTATACTATTAAATCTCAGACGTATTGTGGAGACAGATTTTTGAATTCGTGAGTTGTTTTATAGGTAGAGAAAATGCTCAGCGATATCAAGCCTAAAATTCGACCAGCGGATGGTGATGACGGATATGAACGGAAATGGTCATGATAATGGGGATGAATCGCCAGAGATACTCGAAGATGATGACGACGACGAAATGCCAGCTCTAACTAAATCTCGAGGCGGTCGAGGAAGTCGGGGTGGAGCTAGAGGTGGAAGGGGACGTGGCAGTAGTAAAACTTCAAGCCGGGATGATCGCTCTGAGTCACCACCTGCCTCAACGTCAGGGCGGGGACGCGGAAGAGGCAGAGGATCGACAAGAGCATCCAGTAAAACCGCTACTAAGGAGACCCGTGGGGGAAAGACTTTAGTACAGGTAGATTGTCATTTAGCAATTTTAGCAATTAGCACTCCTTTTATCCTGGCCATTGACAAGTATTCCCTAAAATTCATTTGAATGTTTTACAGACAACCCTACATGTCTCGTAGTCGTACCAGTCCAAGAAAAGGAACGCAGCGGACGATGGTGTTTGATAGTGACAGCGATTAAGTTTTGATTGTATGTTGCATGCGTAATTCAGAGTTTATCATATGTTACCTGAATCGTTTTCTACTTAAACGTGATTGATAAAACCGTTGTGATATAAAAATGAAGAAACCCAAGCATGATGTTTTTTATTCCTTATTTTTCTGATGGACCCAGAAAATATGTTCACTATGATTAACTGCGGCAGGATGGAATAGCGCAGTTGTTACCAAACCGGAATTCACAATTAGTTAATATCATTCGAGGTTCGCAGTAAAATCATTAGAGTTTCAAATGTCTGTTTTCCATATCAGACCGAATGATACATATTAGTGAAGCGACCTGTCGACTTAAAATTGAAGTTTAGATTATTCCTCCCTACCTTCAAACACAATGAGAAAACAACCAATGCAAAAC
>JAAXOA010002987.1:0-12227 GCA_036561885.1 Salina celebensis
CAATTACAAACTTTGAATCTAAGTCTGGGTATTGGAGAAGTCTATTACGGGCTCCAGTTTTTACCCCGATGCAAGGTGTGTTGAAATCTATGAAATGCATATACAACCCAGATTCAATGTAACGACTTACATAACTTTTTGCAGAGGATCCGAGACTTGAATCTATCATATTTGCGACACGTTGAACCAAACTCACTGATAAAAATTATTCCACATCTCTCATCCCTCGGTACTCTTAACCTGACAATGACATCAACGATCGATCCGGTACCCAGAAAATGTTACCGTAGAACTTTCCTACTATGTGTTTAAAGAATGAAGAACTTATACGTTTCTGCACACTTAGGTGCTTGATTTGATCGCCTATCACTGTCCTAACTTGATTGAGCTCAACTTAACTTCAACAAATATTAGTGATCAGGGCTTGCAGAGTCTATGCGGAATTGGTGTAGGTGATGGGACCAAGGGATGCCTAAAACTTCAACGTTTACTCATTACGGAGACAAGAGCAACATGGGTTGGAGCTGTGATAATACTCAAGCATTTAACAAACTTGACTGACTTTGATTTCGAAAAAATTTTCCAAGTATTTGGCAGTTTTAATGAAGCCCTTGGAATAGACATGATCACTTGATTCATATAGTATGTTTTTCTATGGTCACCAGGTATTTGAGCATTTAGATTCTAAAGCCATGGAAGACGATATCCTTCATCCAAAGTTAAAGATTAAGTCGTTGTTCTCGACAACGCCATGTGTTCGAGGAGATTCAATCGACACAGCAGTTACCCTTTGTCCCAACGTTGAGGTAAAGTGAATGGAGTGGATGGATGAGGGTAAACTATTTTCACCGTTCCCCGAATTCATTTGTATCTTAATGTGAATTCAAAAGATGTGGTTTCTGAAATGAATTTGAATTATGCGTGTAGTACATCCAATTTTTCTATTGAAGATCCTGTCTGTGATGAATGCCTGGATGGATAATGACACTTTTTACAAATTCATGCAGTTTGAAAACTTAAGGTCTCTTACTATTTCAAACGCGGAAGGAATGACGATAGACTACGAGGAAGGTGTATTACCAATTTTGCAAGTAATTGGCTCAAGCTTGGAAAATATAATATTGAACAGATTTGCTTCGGTGGATCTTGTTAGTACGTGAGATATAAATATTTAATTAATGGAATTTTAACAAAGGCAGTGTAGGTAACGCCGAAATTGATACGTATATGTAGGTTTAGGACGCTCTTGTCCGAAATTACGAAAAATCGCATTAAGCGGGATCGGGGAGTTTTCAACTAACAACTACGTTGTCATAGAAGGAATCTACAGGATGCTGACAATCTTGGAGCTTTGGTCGAACGAGAAGACGGATACACCATCTGAACACGCTCTTCGGCAACTTTTGGTTTCGTCTGCTTGGATTGAAAGCATTCTTATTAAAAATGCAGACGACATTAATGCGTCCTTCTTTCGGAAAATTTGGAAGGTAACTTTGTTGGATTATTTAATGTTGTTGTTGTTGGTAATTTAATGGATTATTTTACCGGCTTTAATCTCATCAACATTCTGTTTACAGACAAATCCTATGCATAGACTGAATCGATTAATATTGGTTGAGTGTAATAACATAGAAGTGGGGGTAATAGAAGAACTCCTCCTTACTGACAATGATCTGGAGACCATCCGCGTTTGGAGTTGCCCAAAAGTCCAACTGGAGGAGAAACAGCGTCTGCAGGAGCTGATCAGAAAAGACAACCTCAAAGTTTACTTGGAGTGGTTTAGCCTAAATGCTATTTTAAGTTAATAGATATATGCCGTACATGCCGTAAAGTCTCATAAACTGTTCCGAGTAAACTAATTGTCATTTAAAAATCACGAAACCATGATCCTATTTTATTAAAAAAAAAATCTTGCAAAACGGAACTTTGGTCAGCAAGTAATGAGACCGCACACTGCGTCATCGCTCTGTGGGTGGTCTATAGGTCGGACCGTTTAACCGATTTCAACCAAATTGCAACCAACCGATGTCGATACCTCGGCCACAGGGGAAGATTCCATCTGCTCTGCAGGTGCCTACTTCAACTTTCAAGGTGCCGCTCAGGGCCTAACTTTCGTCACGTTGTGTGCATCATTGGAATAGGCTCAGATAGAGCTGCTCAATGACACATGTTTGGGTTGTCGATGTCAATCCTGAAGTCGCCTGGGAGGTGAATTTTCGTATTTAATGCGACCTATAGTATCACACATTTCCAAGTCTCACTTTTGTATATTTCGCATACTACTCCGCCATTCAATTTAAATGGAAGAGCCTAACAACGCCTCGGAATAGATGCACCACCACTGGCTGGTTCTACAAGTATCATTGGGAAGGTTATGCAAAACAGTTGAATGGGTCATGATCATGGTTGGTGTGTAGTGTGTAGTGATGACCCTCCGCAGGTGCTCATCAGGCTCTAACTCTTTTGACACGATTTTTGATAGCGTGTGACATCACTGGAAATGGCTATTCATTAGCTTATATTTTGGTAGCAAAGACACTACTGAAAGGGCCCGGTAGGTGACAACTCTCTTTAGACATTACATTGGTATTTTGACTATATAACTGAGCTAGATCTATTCTCAGCTTCGTATTTATCGGCTTTACAGCTTTTATTTATTTGTGTCATCCAGAAGAAATAAATGCCACAAAAACGATCGAATCGGATGTTTAAAGTTGGTAGATCTTTCAAATCCCTTTATTTTGCTGGATGGATCTTTTGGTTACATCCGTTCCTACATACATGATTTTCCTCTAGCACCACGTTTATACAAGTGGAAACTTTTGGTACATATGTAATTAAAGTCAACTTGTGCACTAACAGTTATCCAAAATGGAGTAGTTTACAGTCGGTAAAGGGTAAAGCCACTCACAGCCACTACAAATTTTCAATGCATTGCCACATCATTTCATGTAGATAGGTAGGTAGGTAGGTATGTGTATTTGCGTAGTCAACCAAAATTAAAAGTACAACTTGGAAACAATACGATTGATATATAAATATGAATTTTCAACACTAAAACAACACTTGGATAGTTGTTTAGAACTACTTCTACTAACTTATGTGCATCATCAATAAATACATTGTAATATAAGTAACATCAAGACTAAAAAGTAACAACAAGGAACACTTACTGTTAGTAACGTTATTATTATATTCAGTCGGTTATGTGAACGCTTAGTACAAAATTTTGTGCCTACAAACATTACCACGTTTCAGTTTAAAAGTCTTTTTTAACGTAAAAGTCATTACAATTAGTATTTCAAGTTATTCCACGCAACTTCATTTATTGATTTTTAAGTTTATGAAAGACGTAATGTCTTGTTATAAAAAATGTAACTTGATGAGATTGACAACCGGTACTACTTACATAAGATTACATTACATAAATGTGTCTTTGACTATACTCATCCCATTTCGAAGGGAGAAAATTTCACTTTGCGCTACAATTTCTAACTAAATCTATGAACTAGATATAATAAGCTTTTTAACGGGAATTCAAACGTACATTTTCTTTCAATTCATCTAAAAAATATATTTTAGTAGTAATGAATTTGACCAACAAAGACACTGATGTTTCAACTCAAGAAACTACGGGTCGCTGCCGAGTAACTACCAAAGGGGTGGAGGACCAGCATCATCGTTCCTGCAACAATTAAAAGGGTAAAGTAAAACAAACAAACCTTTGAGACCGATCTCGGTCTATATTCAATGTTAATATCAACGAATACACAAACAAAAGAAAAGTATATTATGAACAACTGGTAGTTTGGTGGACAACGAGCCACGTTCATCACTAACACTGATTAGTAAAATATAACATAAAAACATACATTCCTGGAACAAATTTTGCAACATATGAAATAGAAACAAATCCAGAATGTGATTCTGAAGGTTTAGCACTGAAAATTCTGAATTCTTAAATTCGTGAAAAATGTTTTGAAAAAAAGAGAAAGAATGGTAGCGGCAGCTTCACTTTGACCTTGTGAAATACAATAAAACTACTGCTAGTTCTGAATTAATAATTTTCAACTTGTTAACTGAAAAAATTACAGATTTGATGAGAGTTAGTGAAACATACCATTAAATAACTAATTATTTCACTAATTACTTTTGAAATATACTCCTACGAGATCACGTAAAATTGTGAAGGTACGCTTTCCTCTGCACTACACTTATAAATATATACTCCTACATATTGTGAGCTATATTTTTCATACCTTTATTTTCTAATTGGCCATTATCTTGAAGACCGGCTGTCAACCATGTCCATGTGTGAACTGAATATTGTAGAATAGGGACAAACATAAACTATTGTTTTGTCAGGCTTATTGAGAGTATAAGAAACTAATCAGCACTTGAAGCGAATGTAGAAGAAACCTGCCTGTTATTTAAATGATACATTAACACTCCATTAGTGAATGACTCAAATGTATCAATTTTCTTGCATGGGATGTATTCTCTCTGGCAAATGCACCTTTCATAATGACGAACCGAACTATCTGTCATTCCGATACGGACATTGTTGGGGACTTGATAGGTGAAGTATAAAAATAAATGCTTGCTTCGGATATCGTTGATCACTTAAGTCACTTTTGGTTGAATCTCAAACATTATTGAATCTCTCTCTCATTAACGGGTAAATCGACCAAGAACAACTCCTTCGGATTGGACGAATTAAATCATGGGTTATGAATTCCAATGTATTCTGCTTTCATCAAAAATCGGAAACTTTTCTGAAAATTCAATTAAACAAGGCCGATTACGTTTTGATACATATACTACTCAGAAAGCCAGGAATAACTACGATGTAAAGCATACTACAGAAAAGCAAACCCTCGTTAATAGTCCAAAGCAAAGCCAAGCACACAAATTTCCACCGGCCGATAATCCCAGTCACAAATCTACAATTTTCAAGCATGGGAACAGGTCCGTAGCAATTACACCGATGTATAAACTATTTTCTTTATATGGTCAGAAATTCTATTTCACGAATGTTTATTAGATATTCCTAATTGATTTTACACACTACAGTGCCAGAATGATAGAGACTTAAACATATGGCGATTCAATTAGTACTTAGGAAAGGCGTTGTATAATACAAGTACACAATAGGTATTAGTTAGTTAAGTGTTTCTAATACTTCTATTGGTTATAGAAGACATACTTTATCGACCAGCACAATGCTTAATAACAATTGAACAGAAGAATTTAGCCAAATTCATTCAACATACCTTGACCTATACTTTTCAGACAGGCCAGGACTGAAGTATTCAGTGTAGACCAAATGGAACAAAAACAAATGGAAGAGAATGATTAACAAGGAAAGAGACACCCAAAACATGGTGGACATAGCTCCATAACCCATCCCATGTTTGTGCATTGAGATCACGTGGTGTTCATGTGCAGGAGCTGTAAATGTTAAAATCATAACAATCGGTCAATTCCCATTTAGTTGAAAGCTCACAATTATCTCTTAAATAGATTTTAGTACGTACCTTCAAAAACTTCTTTGACGTGAATTGACAACTGCAATTCTTCGACGTGTCGACGGTCAGACGTTATGTACAAAATTGAGGTAACTGGATCAGTCAATTTAACTGGAAATTGTTTTTTCTTTGGACCTAGTTCCACTGGCGGGTCCAAACAACCTGCATCACAGGCGTAGTAATCGCGATCGCTTCTATCAAGGGCCGCATTCAATACAGCTTTGTTGTCTTCTCCGATTGATACGCTGATATTAACATGGGTTGCATTTCCATACCAGATTCGGCTGTAATAAAAATTTTATTTGTTGTATGCCTATCTGATTAACATCTTTCTTACGACGTTTTTTACTCACCGGAAATGATACTCTCGATGAAGATCTTTTGGTTCTGTGTTAAATTCTAAATGATGGTTACTAAATTTTAGTGCCCCGAAACTCAATACCATTCCTTGAATTACACCGGATGCACCAGCTTTAAGGAGCCTGTGGCAGCCCAATTTTTCCAAAGTTAGCAACCACAGATTAGTTACTCGAAGTATCTCACTTTCAGATTCTAAAGATGACCACAAATTAGGGGCTTGCCTGTAAAGAAAACAATTGCCATGAAAATTATTTATAGTAGAAAATTAACAAAAAAATAATAAAAAATCGTTTTGAAGTATTTCCTTACAAAGTATGGTGACCACCGTAACATCCTTCTGCATACGCCAATACAGCGTTGGCCTCAATGACTTGGGATGTAGCAACATTTGTTTCATAGAGGGGTGCTCGAACCTGAGATAAGACTGTGTACATAGTAGCGTTGATTTTATCCCCAATTTAAGGCATTGGCTGCTCTTGATGCACTGAGATAGAAGCCAGTCTTAAATAAATCATTCCAAGCCTTTTCATGTGCATCAAAGAACCCGTGGACATCTTGTGCAATCACTTTTTGCAGCTCCTAATCACAGTTTGTTGGTTTATAATTTAGAATATATTCAGTTACAAATACTTAATGACCATCTGCAGTGCAGATTCTGCAGGTTTGATATCTTCAAACTTACAGCTTCTGATTTATGTATCAATGTTGCTTTCACAGTATCGTAGTCCTTTTTGGACGTTAGGTACGCATAGTTGACCACAGACACGAATCGGAATGATAAAAATTTGTTCGCCTTCACCTGGATCACAAAATATGGTGTCAATAACATGTTTTGAACAGACAAATCCAAGATTTTTCATGGGACAAACTTGCCTCTACAGCATTGGGCACTTTCTTAGAGACAACAACAACTGCAACTATTTCCCGATCCACTTCCATCATTCCAGCACCAATTACAACCTGAAGCTCACCAGCAGGCAGGTCCAATCTGTACGACACAGGATGAAGGATCAGAATCAGGCTTCGTTTGAACACTATCAGCATCAAGCATCATCATATACCTTTTAATCTCTGTGGTAAACGGCTGTTCTCCCCTCCAACCCAATTGGTCGAACTGGACGACAGCGTTGCCAGATCCAGTGTTCCTTATAGTGACATCCTGTTCAAACACTGATGGATGTGTGCGATGAGCATAGAATAGGCTAACGGCCTCAACGGTATCTCCTTTAGATCGTTCAATACAAGAAAACTTCTGCACGGCCCCTCGTCGGAACTGAGACACAACAGCTTCCCTACGAGTACTTTCATCCGTGAGTGTGACACGTACCAAGGGTCGGAATGGAACTTTCGTCGTGAGTGTCCGGCCATGCTATTGATACAGTCGTGTCATTTTAAAATGATTCAAAGCTTCCCTAACAGTAGACAAATAGTAATAAAGTGGCGAATTTACCTTTGCTTTGATTCTTATTGAGGCTTCATCATGGACCGCAGCTCCTATATAGCCATTTCCAACGTAAGGCAGAAACGTTTGCTCATCAGTTAAGGGTGGAAAGTGTATGATATTGCTGTCCATGTTGTCTCTTTCCCATCGTAGTTTGTACAAGTTCCTTTCCAGACACGTGTTGATTTCTTCTACGAATACACACGCATAAATTTCAATTCCAAAGTGTAGGGCATACACTACAAATATGCCTAAAGTGATTCATACCTGTATTTTCGATGACTTCGTCAGAGAGAAAACGAAATCCGAAGACCCACAAAAGAAAGAATACAACGATTGTCAGTGAGAACAATCGGCGAATGCTGATAAAAAAAGAATTAGAAATGATTAATTAGGAACACTTTCACAGTTAAAAAACATGTACTAGCGAATTTAAATTGCCTTACGTGGTATGCGTGTCGAAATATCTCTTCACCACTTTAAACATCTCAAAAGGCTCATGTCGATCCATCCTTTTCCTCACCTGTCAACTAACGGCAGGAAACCGGGATATTTGCTATCTCAACGAAAGAAATAATGGGACGGGGAAGGATCTGTTGAACCAGTTCATTAGACGTCCAGTTCCAATCCAGTATCAAGTCAGACAAACCCTACAAACACAAACAAAAAATAAAATGATGTGCTTATAGTAAACTGATGGCAGTCGTTGATTCCGTTTTTCTGGAAAACTAAATGCCCGTTAGTGGACCGGGTTAATTAAAGATACTAAACTGCTTAAAAATGTAAATTGACTTACTTTTACTTGAATACTTCTATTTAGTTTGAATGTTCAATGTCGAGTCATTTTGTCCAGTGATAGAGGTGTTTTGTTTGTAAACAGATCGAAAAGCTGTCATTTAGTCACTCAAAACGAGCTAAGTTAAATAGGGCTTCAGAAGTTGTCACCTGTCACCTCACGATTTCAGCCACGCCAATGACAAACAATAGAGAAGTGATGAATGGCACTTCACAATCGAAGATAAGAAGATTTCTGCAATATTGCTTGTATGGCATCGGAAGAAAAGACAAAACAGCTTGGTCTCATCTCACACCGAACTATTGTGGACTCTCACTCACACATTGATGAAAGATACGAGAGAAGGGAAACATAATTTACACGTAGTACGGCTATCCAAAACACCAGCAGCACAGTGCATTTGAAAACTGCTGTTTTTACTATGCACAAAAAATGTTTTGGACAGACCGCTGACTAGAATGCTTCTATGGGTAACAGCACTGGAGACAAAGCGGTGTTGAAACGCCATGCAGGTGCATTTGAAGAAAATAAAGCACGGATTTCATTTAACAGAGGCGTTTACGCTAGTTCTTGGAAATTAAACATTTGAATGGCAAGGTCATGTCATGCATTACCAACCATGATTTATATAAGCTATGTGCCGGAGTTTCTGTCACAAGGAAGGGCCGAAATGAATACCCAAGGCTTCCGAATGAGACTAATCTTGAAATGAAAAACCATTGTTCTATATGAGGAATACAAACAGGCCCTTAAGAGATTATATAATCTATCTCGTTACGCGTGTATTCATTTTACCCAGAATTTGTATACTTGCTAACTTTCTTGACTTGATACGACATGCCTCTAAATAAGTTGCCTCCATGTAATTTTAAAAATTACAAGGTCTTCTTGCTTTTCAAAACAAGATGTATCCTTATGAAGTACCTACAACCTATCATCATAATCACCAATGCCAGAATCAAATGCTCCCAGCGTGGACGATATGCTGAAATGCTTACTTACTCCGGTAGACGTTTCTGTTGTTTGCAATAAATACATTGTGCATGTGTTCAAATCTGTTCACCTACTAAGCCGCAAAAACAAGTTGCTCATTTGTTGTGGGAATTTGTGTTTTAAGTATAGATTGCCGATTGGTATAAAGATGATTTAGAAGGAGTTGTTATCTGTGATCTTGTCACTTCTGCTTTAAAGTTATACATGTTACACAATTCCAGTTGAAGTTGCCAGCCTTTCGCCATTTCCCCAACTACTCACATTTAATATTACAACTAATCTAGTTCATGCTGAAATACAGACTTAGTGGTAAGTTAAATAAGCATAATACCTTTATAAAAATTGAATTCGAAATTATTAAAGTCCTATTTAGAGTGAACGTTCTAATAGCTTTAGCCCTACAACGAAGCACTCGTGAAACATTTGCTCAACTGTTTCATCAAATAAACAGTGATAAACAAAAGATAACTAGTAGTTCATCTACTGATAAAAAAATTAAAATGCCACCTTGCTGCAAAATTGGCCCATCTATTTTGAACGCTGATCTTTCGCAAATTGTGAATGAATGTGGCAAATTGCTGGGAAATGGAGCGGATTATTTACATTTGGATGTGATGGACGGACACTTCGTTCCAAATTTGACTTTTGGTCATCCTATTGTCAAATGCTTACGACCGAAAGTGCCACAAGCATTCCTTGATATGCACATGATGGTTGCTAATCCTGAACAGGTATGGAAAAAAATTAAATGATTTGCGGCTTATTTGTTATTGCTGAAGACGATTTTTACAAATAAATATTTTGCAGTGGGTGGAGCCTATGCGAGATGCAGGAGCAGATCAGTACACATTCCACATCGAAGCTACTAGGAATGTTCCAGGCTTATGCAGGAAAATCCAAGAAGCTGGGATGAAAGTGAGTTCACCACTACATAACGTTGTTAATTTATATAATGATTCTCAATAACAATTAGATGGCTCTCCTTTTTTAAGGCCGGGATTGCCCTCAAGCCTGGCACTCCAGTGGAAGAAGTCGTTCCTCACATTGAAGTGGCGGATATGGTTTTAATAATGACAGTAGAACCAGGATTTGGTGGACAAAGTTTCATGTCTCATATGCTTCCTAAAGTAGAATACCTACGAAAAAATTATCCGGAACTTGATATTGAAGTTGACGGAGGAGTTGGTCTTGGCAACATTCAGGCTTGTGCTGAAGTAAGAAAAGCATCACAACTTAGGAAACTTTATGCTTTATTGGAGGTACTTTGTAACTCTACGCTTGTTAATTTTCTAGGCTGGTGCGAATATGATCGTGGCTGGAACAGCCATCATTGGTGCTGCTGATCAACATTACGTTATGTCTACAATGAAGGAAACTGTTTTTAATGCTTTGAATAAAGTGCATTTAGAAAGATAGATAAAAAGCTACAAAAAAGACAATCAACAATGAAGGGCCTTTATACCTGCTAAACCTACTCTGAAATCTAACTACATAAGCCTTTGATTATGCACATTTCTTCAAAAAAATAAAAATAAAATATATTTGATAAAGTTTATTAGGAATAAAATTTGATTTATTGCATAAATATACGGTTTTCAATACAAACTGGACTTCATTTTTGCGTAATAAAATCGGATAAAGCGGCCATAGATATAAGAATAGCTTCTTCCGTTCGTATAGTTCTAGACCCTTGGGAGGGACAAGTGTTTACGTAATGATCGAACAAATTACTAACTTCATCTTCAACCAAACTCTCGTCATTCTCAAGGGCATATTCGAGACCCTCCACTCCACCGAATACAATAAGNATACAATAAGTAAATGATTGAAATGTTGCCGTTTCAGACTACGATAGTCTGATCCTTTTTCAGATGTTCCAACTTTCACGTCGTAGCCCTCTCGAAACGGACACTCTGAGAACACCTTCTCCAAACTTGATGCCAGCCTCACAGTGTATCCCCAGTAGGTTCCGTTTTCACGTTTGGGAGCATGGGGTGACACAGCGACACCTTTGAGCTTTCCTTTTGGCTTCAGGATGTACTCTGGAGATGAGTCTTCAAATTTGATTGTAACGCGAACACCTTGTGGTAGTTTTTTTGATACTCTACAGTCCCGATCCAATCCAACATTGACTAAGGAGTAATCTTTTCCATCCCTAGTCGGCTTTTTAGACACTACCCCTTCCCTAGAGCATAAATACGATTTTAGCATCAATTATAATTTGATAGACATTAAAACCTAATTATTGTAAAGTTGTAAAGTACCTGAATGGCAGGGCTTCATGTTTCCGTAAATGGTGTGGAATGTCCAGCGGAGCAATTAGGCCAGCATATTGCAAGTCCGGATGAATTGGAAACAGGTCCTTTCTCAAGTACTGGGGACACTCCAAGAACTGCAAAATTCGGGCCATTTGTTCACAACCAAGGGCTCCGTCATTTCCTCCAGTATCGTCGTATACGATGACTTCGTCTACTTCAAAAATAGCAGCAGCTCTAGCAACTTGTCCAGCTAAGTAAGCTTTTAACGGTGGAGACTGGGCGTTGTCAATAATAGAGCCAGCCACGGCCACACTCACAGTATATGAACGCCCAGGTTTGCTTCCGGTATTCTTCTCCGTTTCAGTGTTTCCTTCCTCGGATTTCAGGTCGCGCTGAGTTGAATCCTTAACCCCAGACTTCCTTTTCTTTTTCTGGGTTTTCTCAATATTAGAAACCGAGCTGTCTTCGCTGTTGTCAGCTTCATTTTCCGCTTTAATTCTGTCCAACTTTTCCAATAGTCGTTGTTGACGCTGCTGTTTTTTCACCTTTTTCCCGTCCCACATTTTACCCACGATCTCAAAAGTATCTCCTTTCTCCGATTTGGAGCGCTTGGCTTTCACAGGTGGACCTGAATCTGAATCAGAATCCATTTTTTTTAAACTAAAAAATCTGGTAATGACAATACATGTGAATCGCTTCAATCAAAATGAAAACACCAAATAAGTAATTCCAAATTCGACTTTTGCAGATGCACAACAATTGACAATGTGCTCATAAAAGTTGTTATTCACTTGGCAACACCCCGCGCAGTATTATGAAACTCTGAGGGGCATCTTGAGTCCCAATCGTCC